>PVJO010016505.1:0-40852 GCA_004026905.1 Hystrix cristata
GAATTAGCCATTTCTTTGAGAAGCCTTGATTTACTATTGTGGGCAGGTTACCTTTATGAGATTGCTTTCATTTCCTATTGGCTTAAAACTGTGATCATGATGACAAACTAGAGTAACACTGTAATGTGGTCCCTTTCTAAAGGAAATGTATTTGTGTGTGCTTTGAACATTTTGTACCATGTGTGTTTTGAGCTTTTTGTAACTCACAAGTAGTCATAAAGGCAATACTTGGCAATAGATTTAGGAAAATGACAATAAGAAATTAAATATTAAGCCCTTATTTCTTAATAGTTACAGAAAAAGATTCTTGATTTTTAAAAGAAATATATTTGGAACGTGATAGGTAAATTACTTATAACCATGGAGTTGTTTTATAAATTTATATTAAACATATTTGCAGATGGTTTGTTAGTATTTTCAAGATTCATGTCCCTTAAATACACATAAATATGTAGGCTTTTGAATCATATTAATTTAAAATTGGGTTCTTTTTCTGTCCATATAACAGAGAAAGAACTAAAATTTAATCTTTAATAATTTATATTTCTTTCACATCCTGCTAGTGGCGTATTTTTGTTAATATACTAAAATAGATTTAATAGAAGAATAAAAACATATCATGTTACTGCATTTATATGATATGGGAGTTATCTAGTAATACGCCACAATTGTGTCTTACAAATTGTATTATATATTTCTCCACTCAACTCTTAAATTCTAAAAAATGTGAACTTTAAAGAATAGCACATTTCTTAAAATTCTCTTTGAGTTAATCTAAAGTTAGAAATAGGTACAAAATGGAGAAGGTATACTTCACTTCAAATGAATGAATTTTCCAACATAGCATGCATTTTTTCTTTAGAACAGAAAGGCAAAAATGTATCTTAACAATATTATAACTAAATAACGAATTGCTTTTGCCTTAAATGTATCATGAATCAGAGAAGATTTTGTAATGGCCAACACAATCAGCTGAATGAATATTCTGATTCTTTATGAGACAATATTAATTATACACCTAGTCCTCCAACTGAATCCTTTCAGGGTAATGTACTTCACAAATTATACTCGCAATTCTAAAATGTATATTTCAAAGCTTTTCACATTTCTAAAAATGTTATCTAACCATTGTCATCATCTTATTTTTTAACATTTCATAACTTTAAAAAGAACCCCCAGCCCATTAGTAGTTGTTTCATACTCTCCCATCCCCACAGCTCCTGGCAGTCACTAATATACTTTTGGTCTCCATGGACTTGTCTATTGTATACTTACCAGAAAAATGGAATCGTTCAATATGTGGGAATTTGGGTCTGGTTTCTTTCTTTCTTTTTTAAATTTATTTTATTTTAATGGTACATTTTTGATGTACATAGTGATAACATTCATCATAGGGGATTTGTACCTGTACATGACATATCTCGTTACTTCTTTTTTTCCCATTCCCTCCCCTCCCTTCCCCCCTCCTCTCTCCTTATTTACCAAAGTTTGTTTCCATTTTTTTCTTCCATTTCTTATTTCTCTTGTCCCTCTGTTCCTTTCCCCTCACTTTCCCTCTTTCTCTTTCCCATTTGGACATTTTCTTCTCTTGAAACCATACTCTCAAGTGAAATAAATTGGACACACATGTTTAAATACCACATTGTTTCTCTGGTATAAGAAGCTGAAAGTGTAAATAAAGACTAAAATGTATTATATTGGGTCTGATTTCTTTTACTCAGCTTAAAATTTTCAAGATTCATCCATGTTGTAGCATGAATCAATATTTTATTATTTTCCATAGTTACATAATATTCATAAATATATATGTATGCATATATATATATGTTTATCCATTCATCAGTTGGTGGACTTTGAGTTGTTTCTACTTTTTGCCTCTTGTGAAAAAAGTTGCTATGAGCATTCATGAAAAAATTTTGGTTTGTACAACTGCATTTGAATAACCTGGGTATATAACTAAAAGTGGAAATGCTGCATCATATGGTAACTCTAGGAGTAATTTTTAAAAGAGAACTATGAAACTTTGTAAAGCAGCTTCACTATTATTTTACATCAAGGTCAGAGAGATGTGATGGTTGCAATTTCTCCACACCCGAAGTGTTCAATAACACTTGTTATTGAGCAAAAAAAAAAAAAAAATATATATATATATATATACACATATATATTTTTCTTTTATTTTCAGTGTTTCTATACCCATTTTACAAATGAGAAGGGGTCTGTGGTTAATTTAATATCATTTATGAAAGTAGAACTATATCATAAAACCATATATGCCTTTCATAACAATGTAATATACATATTATTTTTCAATTGTTAATATGGCTAATTAAATCTTTTCTTGCCATTAACTTGGACAGTATAATTAGTAATATTGTTCTCCAAAGTGTTGAAATGACTTATATAGTGTAAATTCTGTATTAGTTGAATCTGACTATTTTTGATTTTCAGATTTGAATTCAGATGTCCTTTGGCGATAAGGTTTTTAAAGAATAGTTCCTAGTGATATTCTGGAAATAATCTCCAGAGCAGGGCCATGAGTACAGAGATAAAATGTGACTTTGTAGAGTAGGAATTGGTAGAGAACCTAAATTGAACAATTTTAATTTAGTTCATAAGATATGAGAGATTATGGAGTTTTTAATCTGAAAAATAGGTTCTGAAAATTACTGTAATAATTACATCTCCACTAACTTATTTGTGAAAGTAGAATCAAATTATATGTTATTATATAGTGCAAACTCTGCCTAAAACTCATCTTGGATGTACTTGGAATTAATAATTTTGTGTTGTTTTTTCCGTACTTTGAATATCCCTCCATTGTAAATCAGACCCTGCTGTAATGATTAATGGTAGATTTTGGAAGCACATACTAATACTAGTGACATTTTAAAATAAAGTTTGGAGGGGAAAGTTATGCCTCTTATTGTTATGGTAATCATGTCAATTACATTAACTCTAGCATTCTGGTATCAATTCTTGTCCTTACCAAGAACATCTATTATCTGTGGAGTAGAAAAATCTTTCAGTAGGCAAAAATGATTGTAAGATATTTGCAATGAAATTGGTGAAACAGGCCTTAGTCAGCTCTTGCCATTCTTTGTATTATTCATAGATTTAGAGAGTGTCCATTCAGTGTCATTAAGGCACTAGTGAATTGTTATGAACAGCTGTCAGGTCGGAGAAGTAGTTGCATAGAACAGGGTGATATAAAAGGTGCTAAAACCTACTCTCTTTGGAAAAGAATGATACAAGTATCATCTCCTGGTAGATATGCAGGAGAATGAGTCTGCTTGCCTTTCAAATACAGTATTATCAAATTTTGAAATATGAAAAACATGGCATTTGAAATAAGCAAAATATTTTTCATTTCATTAGGGATTTCATGGCCCAGGAGATAGAGGTAGATAAATTATAAGAATGTATAAATATTTAGAAGATATAATTTCAATAATATAGGTCTAAGGAATGAGGTTTGGAGATTCGAATTAAAATACTATCTTAGTAACATGCAAGGCTTCTTTAAAACCTTTTATACCATATGTTCTCCCGTTTATCATCTCATTTAATTCTTACAAGATTTAAATATTGGTGTTGAATTTATGATTCTCAAGTTGACTAGTGGAGAATCTACCTTTCAAAGATTAAGCGACTTGCCTGAGGTTTCATTTAAAGAATCTTTCCTCTTTCAGTTAATGCCACTATTCCCTCATGGCTTCAGGCCACAAAGCTTGGTTTCACTCTCCTGTATATTTCATAAATTGCATCTAAATGGACAGGGAATCTTGTCATTATTATTTGCACTAATTAGGCAAATTGCTTCAATAGAGAAACATTTCCCTCATTAACTATGTGGTGATCTAGAAATACAGTGAGTAGAGGAAAAGAAGGGTAGGTGTTTGATTCTCTCAGTTTTTAGAATAAAGAGATAGTTTCCTAGCAGCCACCACAGATGATTATTGAGTTTTTGCTTTGTAGTTCCACTGTAAGTCCATGGATGCAGATGTATTGAGGGATTTCCACGCTTTGTCGTTAAGTTATCTTTCATTGCTTAAAGGGCTCCATGTTTATTCAGTGGGAACCCGTTCAAGTTCGTTCCTTCTGCTGTGATCCTAATAGTCTTGTGTGGTCGCCATTCTGTCTGGGCTCATCTTCTCCATATCCTGCCTTAGAATTGAATCAGCCCTTTCTTTCAGGAAGCTGGGATTGGTACAATGTAAGACAGTATTAGAGCTACAGTGTGGGTTCTAGGCCTATTCATTTCTTCGGGATCCATCATTGTTTATAAACCTCGTCGAGCAAAGGGGTATTTTAAGCTATTTTTTTCTTACCCTTATCTTTACTGCCAATCAACAATGATGAAATCGAAACACAGAAAAATGAAGTAAGTTCTGAGTCACATTTGAATACCCAAAATGAGTACAAAGCACCACTTGCTGTGATGGTAAAGGGCATTGTCCCTCTAAGTATTGTACATATATACATTGCAGGTACAAGATGGTTTGGGTTGGAACAAAGAAAAATGTAAACGTGTTTGTGAATTTATTCATTTAATAATTAGGTAATTTACTTAAGAAAAACATTAACTCTATGATTTCCTCAATATTGTTAAGACTCAATCTAAGAAAAAAAAAGAACCTACAGCATATTTTAAAAATAAATAGTGTGCATATGTGATTTATGCAGATTGAGAGATATCAGGAAAGTGGTATCTGAATAATTGAATTTATGAAAATTTCTAAAGTTTATTTTATTAAGAGGTGTGTGGTGTCATTTGACTGAAACAGAATATGTTCGGATGAGAAGTGAGTGGTACAACAGAGAGACTAGACTGGGTACAGGTGTGGAGAATAACAATAATGATGATAATTTCTTTAGAGAAGATATATGCTGGGTGCTTTACATATGTTATCTCAAACTTCAACATGACACTAGGAAGGATTTTTATTCTACCTAGTCTTGAGAAAATTGAGGTTTAGAGAATATTTAAATTCCAGAATAGGTATGTTAGAATTCACTTGGCCATATGTTCACATAGGGAGATAATTCATTATAAGGTAATTACATGATAAAATCTACTCCTGAAAAAAATAATCTGTGGATTGCATGTTTGGTGAAGTAAAGACAAAACATCTATTCTTGATCCGTTTAAACTTGATTCTTACAATCATCCATGTAGTGAGTCATTTTTCCCACAAATAATTTTTGAGTGGATACAGTATTCCATGGTATGCTTTAGCAAGAAATAATAGATATAGCTTCCATTCTTACTGACTGTAATCAGGGGGGAATGGATACATGATTTTCAATAAAATATAAACATGTGGAGGTCAATGTGGTTATTTGTGGCAAAGTTTACATTAACTTTTTTAGAAAAGCATATATACATATCCATTTTGAAACATTTGGAAAATGTTAAAGAAATAAATAATTTTACATTCAAAAATGTCACCATCTTACATTAACTTTAATTAATAATATTTTGATATATAAGTCACCAGAATTTTTTTTACATGTAGACATCTATTTTTTTTAAACCAATTACACTGAATATGCTACCTTATCATTCTAAGAGACATGAAGTATTTTATTATATGAATTTAGCATAACTTAATTTATTATTTTGGGTCATTCAGACTATTTTCAATTCTTTATGTTATAAATAATTCTAGGGTGAAAAATCTTCCAGATAAATCCTTGCCTGTTTACATAATTTAAAAATTCTTTGAGGTGAAATTTCTAAGCCAAAATACATAACAACATTTTAATTAATATTAAAGACTTTTACATTTTGGCAAACATTTCAGGCAGTTTCAGCATTAATATCTGCATCTGAGTTTGCTAATTTTCCTGATATATTGTGAGAAATGTTTATTTTTTTAAATGTTTTATTTTTTAAAGCAGTTTTAAGTTCACAGGAAAACTGAGCATAAGGTATTTCCATTTAACTTTTACCTCTACATATGTATAGCCTCCCCAATTATCAAGATTCCCCACCAAAATCGTCCATTTGTTATAACTAATGATCTTACATCGACAAGTCATTGTATCCCAATGTCCATAGTTTACACTGGGGTTCACTCTTTAGTTTATGCTTTCTATGAGTTTGGGCAAACATATCATGCAGTGTACAGAGCAGATTTAATATTCTAATGAATCCCTGAGCTCCCCCTGTTTATCTCTCCTACCACCCTTACTTCTACCAATGACTAATCTTCATAATGTGCTTGTAGTTTTACCTTTTCCTGAGGGATCTATGCATTAAATCATACAGCATGTAGCCTTTGCAA
Source organism: Hystrix cristata (assembly GCA_004026905.1). Taxonomy (NCBI): domain Eukaryota; kingdom Metazoa; phylum Chordata; class Mammalia; order Rodentia; family Hystricidae; genus Hystrix; species Hystrix cristata. The sequence goes on from PVJO010016505.1 coordinate 6,291, forward strand.
ATTGTCTTCTTCATTTAGTAATATCAATTTAAGTTTCTTCCATTTCCTTTGATAACTTGATAGGTAATTTTATTTAGTGCTGAATGTGTTGAATTCCTCTGTCTGGATGTAGTATAGTTTATTATCTATTGCTGTAAGTTTCCCCAGAGGGACAGAAACAATTAGAAGTAGTAATATTTATACTTATGGATATAGATTTATAAATAGAGGTAGATATAGATATACTAATGGGGTTTTCTCATGGGAATCGTCTCACATGATTAAGGAGACCAACCTCAGCATCAGGGAAGCTGGTGGTGTGACTCTTTCTAGGCAGAAGGGCTGAGAATTTGAGTGCGGCAGAACTAGCGATATAAGTTCTAGAGGCCAAAGCCTAGAGACTCTGTAGTTCTGATGTTCAAGGACACAAGAAGAAGAGTGCGTCCTAGCACAGGGGAGAGAGCAAAGTCATCTTTTTGTCCCATCCAGGCCCTCAGCTGATTGGATGGTGTCTGCCTACATGAAGAGTCGATCTTCCCCACTCAGTCCACAGAGCCACACACAAATCTGCGGAAACATCCTTACAGATACCCTGAGAAATATCCTTCCCCAGTTCTTTAGGTAATCCTTAATCCAGTCAATAAGTGAACCATCATATCATGCGTCTGCTAAAGGATAGTTACTTCCAAGATTTAAAAATTATGACTAAAGCTGCTATAAATATCTGTGCATAGGCTTTTGTGTGAATAAAAGTCTTCAACTTTTTTGAGAAAATACCAAGGAGCATGACCGTTCTGTCAGATGGTAACAGTATGTTTCATTACCAAGAAGCCGCCAAATGGTCTTTTAAAGTTGCTGTGACATTTTGCAGTTCCACCAGCGATGGATGAAAGGATCAGTTACTCGCATTCTTGCCAGCCTCTGGTGCTACAACTGTTAGCGATTTTGACAGTTTGGTAGAGCTATAGCTCCTTGATGTTTCCATTTGTATTTCCCCAATGACTTTTGCTGTCATGCATCTTTTCACATGCTTATTTTTTTTATATGTGTATGTCCTTTGTTGAGTTATGGGTTAAAGTCTTTAACCTTCTATTTGAGTTGTTCATTTCCTTATTTTTGAGGTTTATGAATTCTGTACATATTTTAGATAACAAGTCTTTAGCAAGTGTATTCTCCCAGTCTGTTCCTTGCCCTTTCATTCTCTTGAAAATGTCTTTCGCAAAGCAAAATTTTAATAAAGGATTTTTATAAAGTCCTACTAAACAATCCTTTCTTTAATGGATTCTTTCTTTTCCTGTATCTAAAAAGTCATTTCCAAGTCCAAAGTTTCTAGATTTTCTTCTATTAATTTTGTAGGAGTTTTACAGTTTTGAATTTTCTATTTAGGTTTACTTTAAAATTAATTTTGCTTTAGAATTAATTTTGTGAAAATGCAAGTTCTGTATGTAGATTTTTTCGTTTTGTCTTTTGCTTATGGATGTGCAGTTGTCCCAGCACTGTATGTTGAAAATGAGTGTTCTTTTCTCAGTTGTATTGGATATTTTGTTAAAGGTCACTTGGCTAATTTGCATCATTTCTAGATTCTCCATCGAGCTATTTATCTGTTCTTCCATCAGCGTCACTGTCTTGCTTACTGTAGCCTTATATGGTACATCTTCAGAGTGTATAATATCAGTCTTCCAACTTGATTCTTTTCCTTTCATATCGCACGTTTTATTCTGGGTCTTATGCTTTTCCATACAAACTTTAGAATCAGTTTATTAATAACTACAAAATAACATCCTGGGATTTTGTTAGGATTGTTAAGTTTGTAGCTCAAATTGAAAAGAACTGCTATCTTGGCAATATTAAATCTTCTTATACACAATCGTGAAATCTCTCTAGTCTCACTTCTTTCATCAGAGTTTTGTAGTTTTCCTAATACAAATCTTGTACATGTTTTGTTAACTTTGTAGCTAAATATTTTATACTTGGAGTGCTAATGGGACTAATATAATTTCACAGTTCATTTGTTCATTTCTGGTATATAGGAAATAATTTACTTCATTATATTAGTTTTGTATCTTGATATCTCGCTTTAATTGCTTATGAGTTTCAAGAGGATTTTTGTTGTTCTTGCAGATTTTCTGCATAATCATGTCATTTGTGAAGAAATTCAATTTCTTTCTTAGTAATCTTCATATTTTTATTTCTTTATATTTTTACTTTCTTATCTAGCCTTTCTAGGACAATATTGAGAAGAAAGAATCAGAGGAGACACCTTGCCTTATTCTTAACATTAATAACAATGTTTCCAGTTTCTTAGTGATAAGTATGATGTTAACTACAGGGTCTTTAATAGATATTCTTTATTAAGTTATGGAAATTTTCTCCATTCCTAATTTATTGAGCATTTCTGTCACTACTGGGTATTGGACTTTGTCCAATACACCTTCTGTATCTATTTATGTGATCATTCCAGTTTTCTTCTCTAGCTTCTTGATGTAATGGATTATATTAATTGAGTTCTAAATGTTGACTCAGCTTCACATAGCTGAGAAAAATCCTAGTTGGCATTGGTGTGTAATTCTTTTCTACAACATTGGAAGTGAATGAAAATTTTTACTTTCTTAGAGAACTGCTAGATTTTCAGCTTGGCTGGTTCCTTAAATCTATGACCAGATACTTTTTTAAGACTGTGAAATGGAAGCTAACCCCTACTGTTTATTTAGCTCTGTTTTTGTCTTTTGCCTGTATTCTTGTACTTCTGTGCTGAATTCACTGTTCTTGCTTCTTATTTCTTTTTTGTTTTGTTCTTTACACATATGTAAACACCTCTGGTGTTCAGGATTAGCACCAGGCCCTGATTTACTCTAGAAGGAAAGACTTAGGCAGTCACGGATGCTCAGCCTTGGACTAAGCCTCAGTGGAATAGCTCCATTTCAAATATGAAGGGCTTAAAAATTTGTACCCACATTCAAAAGCACCAAAATTATTTTAGCATAATCTTTATAGATAAGAAACTTTTGATTTAAAGCATTGCTTTTGACTGTAAAAATACTGAAAATGAAATCACATTTTTTTAAATTTACTATATATATGGATTATTACTTGCAGAGTGTATAAATATGTTTAAAGAATAGAAACCCCAAACTGGGAAAATACACACATCCTATGTTAGGTAGATATTATACCAAGAAAATTGGCTTTGTGTACCATCAATTGGTGGCTTGTTTTAGCTTACTTCTTTTTTCTAATTCTAGGAAGAGCTTTCGTTCTGAATGTAGTGTTCAGTGAATTCAAAATTACACAGTTGACCTCTTGGGTTCATGTTCTTGAACACTGTGTCAGCCCGTCCTGGAATAATAAGTGCCTGTATTAATGCTTTTCATCTCTACCTTAATGTGATTTAAATGTATTCTGTTTATATTGGAATAAACTCACTATTGAGTTTGTCATTCTGCAACTGCAGCCAGGGTGCTATTCAATTTCAGGTGAAAACAATTCCAGCTTTTCTGGGCACAAAGAGGCAGCTTGTCCTCTTGTGACCATGGAGACCTACGATGAGTTTGGGACTTTAACTCCTGTGTTCCAGATTAGAAGAAAATAGCTCTGGGAAAATCGCAAGACTCACAGTTCAGCCTACAGGGCGAGAAGAGTTAGATTATACCTGCCCAAGATGTTATTGATTCACACACTGTGGATTCACACGTTTCATTTCTGAGGCTTGACTCTTTATGTCCACACTACTCAAAGTCAGTACAGACCAAAAAAGCAAAGTAAATCGAACAATCACAATATTTTTGTGTAAGCACATTTTAAAAGAAGTCGATTCCTTGTTAGGATTATACTAAAACAAGTCACTACCTACAAATCAATAATCTTGGAGAGCAGGAGACAGGAAGCCATTTACAAAGTCATAGTATAGAGTGTCAGGATCCTTTGTCCCTGGAGACTGCTTGAAGCCACTATAATAATTCTTGAGTGTCAGCAATAATCTTTTAAATGAGAGATCATTTGTGTGAGTCACTCTTATTTATGATTGCTTGTTTTACTCATCTAACTACAAAGCTAACTGATACACACTTGGCAAATAAGTCCTGTTGATTTCTCTTCCATTTTCCACCGAACAAGTACAATTGTTTCCAGTTTATCTTCCTGCATCCGGTTCTTCCTGCACAAGCTGGCAGGTCAATTTCTCTTAATCTTGGTGCCAGGGCTGCCGTCAGCTCAAAGGTCTTCAGTAGCTGTCCTTTGCCAACATAATAAAACCTTCCACCTTCATCTGACACACAACATTTTCCATACTGTTGGATCTGTCTATCTGGCACACCTTAACTCTCCGCATTCATTTAATCTCTTACATTGCAATCATGCTGAAGGGCACCCTTACCCTTCTTGGTAGAAGATTCTCTGACAGTCCTGCCATGTCCCCCACATTATTTTGACCAACGCTTGCTGCACCCATTCATCTCTCTGGGCCACTCCCTCGCATTATCTGCATTTTTCCTGCACTACTATCTTTTCCTACCTAACATTCTGCTTGCTGGTGCACATTTCTTTTGAGGGTTCTGGTTCTGTTTTATTTATGAAAATCATGCAGATGTTTATGCACAGTGAGTGCTCAGAAAGTAAATGTAAGTGAATGAATGAATGAGTGAATGAATAAGTGGGTAGGTACTGGCCACATTCTTTCTCAGTTCTTTACTTCATTTCATGTGTTTTCCAACACTGGTGGATCTATTCTTATGGTGCCATTGTAAATGATTAGATTCTATTTGCATTAATCACTTGGACTGCATTGCACTGTGATTTCTGAATAATTTTCTGTTACAGAGACCAACTGATTGTTCATGAAGTTTACTTTACTTCTCTCAGTGGAAAATCCCATTACAATGAAATTACTGTGTGCTACTGTCTGCTGTGTGCTTACTTCTGTTGAATGAAGAAAATGTCACGTAGAGAGAAAATAGATAAAATGGAGACATTTTTGATTTTCCAAAGATCATTATGGATTCTTGGTATCTTAATTTGTTACCTGGAAGAAAAGCATTTTTAGCATTTGTTCTTTGAAGGAAAAATAAAACATTTCTTCAGCTTATGAAATTTTTTCTTCACTTGCATAGTCGTATTCATGCAATTTGCCTATAACCTCAGTACTTAGAAAAACAACAAGTACTTACATGACATACTACAGACAACTGTAAGTGCCATACATCATCTGGAAAGTAAGGAAGATGGAACATTTTATCCACATTTTATCAAGAGTAGTTGTGATTTATCTGATAGCACATACAAACAAGTGCCAAAAGAACCAGGTTTGCTTTCTAGGTCAACATCCACATTCACATTTATGGATTCTTTTTCACAGTCAAAATGAAGATAATTTTCTTCTTTCCTTTTCAGGAAGGCTTGGTCAGACACACAAACAGTTTAAATTATACAGTTATATCAACTGTATCTATAGGTATATAGCAACAAGTAAATGTCTTGCCCTTTCACCCCTGATTCTACCTTTTTCTCTACTGCTATCTGTTGCACTAGTTTCAGGCACCTTAATTTCTCACATAGACCTCTGCAAAAAATACCGAGGAAATTTCCCTCTTTCTATCTTTATACCTCTTCATGCAGGCCATTCTCTGGGAAGCACCCAGAATAATCTCTCTCTCTGTCTCTGTCTCTCTTTCTGTCTCGCTCTGTCTCCATATATATATATATATATTTTTTTTTCCCCAATACTATTGGATTTGTCTATCTGGCTCACCTAAATTCTCTGCATTCATATACATATATATATATATATAATATATAATAGTTGTATATATTAATGGGGTACCATATTATGTTTCAGTTATTCTATAAGATGATTCTTTGAAATGATATCAAGCCATTCAATTCCATGATTTAGAATCATCAAATAATATAGAGGACACCCAGTTAAATTTCAATTTCAGATAAACAGCACATATTTTAAAAATTAACTGTGTTCTTAGTATTTCGTAGGACATATTTATTATTCAGGTAATATTTCTATTATGAGAGAATCACAGATATTTTATTAAATATTTATACTTATACTATAGGGCATACTTATACTAAAAAGTATTCATAGTTCATCTGAAATTAATAATTAACAGTTGCTTTGTCTTTATTTGCTAAATCTGACAACTCTACAGGTGTCTGATTCTCAGGAAAAAAACAAAAACAAGAGCAAAAAAACCCAAGAAACTTCTTACAGTGGCTGGCAAAGCCTGCGTGGCAACCTTTGGGACCTTGTTCCTTTGTGTCTTCCTGTTCTACTCTTTACTTTGCTTCCTGTTTCCTGATAGGCACTTGCACTTTAGATCCTTCCCTCTGGTTGCTCTTTATTCCTGTGCACTATCCAAATACACTTGTTTAATGCTATAAATCATTCCCCCCCGTATTTCTAATTTTCTTTATTGTTTTCTATGTGTTTTTTTCATAGTACTTATCTTTTATTAGTGCCTATGTTTATTGCAATTATTGTTTATTAGGTCTTCTGTTACTCCAAAGGTTTTACAAATGCAGAAATCTTTGTTCACCATTGTGTGCTAACTACTTAGAACAATGAAGCATAAAAGTCATTGAATAAGTATTTGTTGACTGAATGACTAGTAAAATGTACGGATACAAGAGATGCAATTGAAAACTTGAATAATAATCTTCTATGTAATAGGGAGATGATATATGAGAAATTACAGATCAAAACATATCTAAAACATTGTGTTCTGTTTAGAGTCTGTTGATAGACCAATTTATAGGAAGACAAAATGTTCTTATATAAGAAATAAATACAGACCACAATTTTTCCATTAAATGTGATAAATACCATTCTGGATGCCTGTATTGCCTAAGTGTACTATTCTTTTTTTTTTTTTTTTCTGTTGGCTTTTTATAACTGGAGTGTTTTCATGTGCTTCTATTGATGTCAGTAAAATAACAAAAATGTTCGAATGAAGTGAGGAGAACAGTAGACTTGTCTGACATTCCTACTGTAATCTTCTCTTTAGAAGGGTCAACATTATTTTTCTGGGCAAGCATGGCAGAACAATCTGTACGAAATGTTGCTGCTTTCAAAAGCCCACTCTGTCTTTGTTCAAATATACTTGTACCCACTGAATTATTATCTCATGCCTGTCCTAGATTATAGGTCTCAGATCTAAAGATTAGACAAGGTTCTTTAAAGGCTCACAAAGGAAATTAAAGTTTTCACATTCATGAAGAGGCAGGGAGGGAAACAAAGAATAATAATGGTCTGCTTCTTCAGGGGATGGGACTTTTTTTTCCTTGGGGATGCAGATAAATCATACATTTACTAATGTCAGACCATGATTAGGGGAAATTGAAGTGTTAAAAAATAACTGCTAACACATTCCATATCCTTCTCACAATTATCAGATTCAAGAATCTAGGCTTAAATAATACATAACTTATTTTTATGACTATACAAAATAGACTGATGAATTAAACAGATGCTTACTTAGGTAGAAGAATGAATTTCCCTTCTATGTTTTATAAACTTGTGGTGATGTTTTTTATTTTACTTTGTAGTTAAAATAATCACATAATATAAAACAAGGTCCATAGGGCAATGTAATAGCAACTGTGTCAATGTCCTTACAGGAAAGGACTCACCTGCAATGAGACAATAATAACCTTCCATAGGAAGCATCTCACATTCACTGAGCCTTCCTGAAGAAACTAATGACTGGCCAGCATTAGATACAACAGGCAAGAAAAATGACTCCCAAACCTGAGAAAAGCCTATTTTTCTTTTAAAAAAGAACACAAGTTATAATTTATAGATATATAAAGGTCAAGTCATAGTGATTTTCATTTCAAAATTTTAATAAAAGACTTTCTAAATTGGCTATTTTAGAGTAACATAAAGAAATTGAACAGCACAGGTATCGCAAATGATACAGAGCACAGTGTATCAGGCAGCTTTCCAGAACTAAAATGAAAGACACGAGGCAATTAATTTACAAAGAGAAAAGGCTTATTTTAGCTTAAGGTGCTGAGTGTTACACATTGTTATGGGAGGATGAGACAGAGAAAAGTACTTATCTCATGAGCCAGAAAACGAAAGCAGACTGGCTCGCGCCTCTCAATCTCCTTCACAGGCACAACCCCAGTGACCTGCAAGATCCTACCTACTCAAAGTTTCTACCAGCTCCCAAGAGCACTGCCTGTGGGATCAAGTCCCCCACATGGGCCTTTGGGGAACATTTCACATTCAAACTGTAGTAGGGGTCGTTGTAGATATCTAAAATCTCTCGCTATGTGTATTACTTCTGTACTTACCTTGTTTTTCTTTCCTCCAAGGAAATTACTTTTCTTTTTATAATCTAGGACAAGATAAACATCACAGTTTGAATCATGACATGACATGGTTTTGTAGTAGCAATAGCTACCTTTCTTTAATAGTAAGCTCTTTTATCCCCTGTGTGATTAAGTAGTTTTACTTGGGAAAATTGTATCTCCCAGTTACTTCACTGGAAAAATGAGGGCCCTGAATCACACTTCTAAGTCAACTTTTATTTCTACAAAACTACCTCTGTGTCGTGTTTCCTTCATTCTTTTTATCAATTAGAATATTCCAAGTAATAATGGAGATTCAGGCTTAAAAACACTTTAAAAATACAGTATTAATGAAGTAGTAAGGAAGTAAATTACAATACATGTGAGGGATATATGCCAACCAGATCTTATTTAAGAAAAAAACTAAAATATAATAGGCAAAGTGAAACTATTCTGCTTTCTAAAAGAATGGATAAAGAAAAAGATAAAGAAAAATGGAAATAGTGTATTTAATAAAAAGGACCAATAAAAGAATTATTTAATTTAGAAAAATAACAAGACTCTCTCTCCCTTGCTTCTGCACAAGCACACATACAAATTTAGGCAGACATAAGAGAAAGAGAATTAGGGAGAGAATAAGTCCGGCAGTGTAAATTTAATGTACTTAAATTAGCTTAGCCCATAATTCAAAACTAGAATGCCTTACTCCTAGCTTTAACATAATCTCATTCTTCATCTAAATTAGATTGAACTCTTTCTATTCAAGTAATAAGTTATATCTGGAACAGCACATTAGAATGGTGGGAAGGGTGAGTTATTATGATCAAATGATGTGTTTCAAGTTCCTGTTACCAATACTAGCTCATTGACCTGGAGAAACTACTTTATCATTTTAAAAACGAAATCTGGACTTTTTAAAGTAGACCGATTCGTGCTTTGGTTTGAAGAAAACAATTTGACAAGGTCAAACTAATATAGAGGAAGATAGTTTATGTTATTCTTGATGGTTAGGGCTAAAAAGGTAGGTAAATATTCATTCCCAAGCTTGTTCTTTGCCCATCAAAGTACTGTCAGAATCCCAAATAATCATAACACATTTTATGTGGGGTCTTATCTTAGTTGAATCTGCCACTGGTGATGTCTGATGCTTTTTTGCTTCTGCCCGAGTTGTCACTGGACAGCTGAGTGGATCATATTCACCAGCAAGACTCACACACTGAGTCCTGGGAAACGCGTCACAGTTCTTCACGTTAGATTTAAGTGTGCTCATAAGCAGTATCTCTGAGTGCATATTGCTTTACGAAAGTTGCTTATTATTCATCTTCAGTTTAAGCAAGACATTTCTTATGCTTTCTTTCCAGAAAGCATCAGTTTCCAGAAACATCGTTCATAAATCTAGATGCTTCACAGATATCCAAGAATATTTTCCCAGTTTTGTAAGTAGCACACTGAAAAAGGCTTAGACTGTACTACAAGCAAAAATATTTTCTACAAAGGGAAGTATGTTATATTATATTCACAAAATGTTCCTTTTTATCATTCTAAATTTAAATAACATGAAATGGTAGGTATAAGAGTAACTTTTCTACTCTGCTTTTCTGAGAGAGGGATAAACAACACACAAAAGTTGTCATGAATTACCCTCATAGGGTCTATTTTTTTATCACTAAAGATGGAATTTGACTTCTTTTGACTTCCATATTTCCTTCACTGTAAAATAAGTGATTTTCAAGAGGATAAACCTAGAGCAGTAGCATGTCTTAAGTATAAAATACTGAGAACCCGAATTGTGTAGGTTAATATAGGAGAAAAAATTTAATTGAAATGGCTCCTGGCACATAATAAGAACTCAATAAATGTAATGAAAAATGAAGAGTCCAGCCTTCAAGGAATTTATAATGTATTATGAGAACTCCTGACAATATACAACATAGTGTACATACAACAGAGTATGCGAAAAGGTAAAGAAATGCCTTCTGCATCTCAGTCCCATTTACAGGTTTCACCAAATTTGTTCACAAGTCCACTTTGGACTCACTGTGTTTATTGAAGTTTCTAGATGACACTCCACCACATCACAGAGATTTCCTTTCTTTTCTTCTCTCAGTTTAGGTCTAAGTATTATTCTACTTATTCCTTTCCCTCTAAGCCCTACGAAACAAGTTTTCCTACTTATAAATTTAGTCATAACTAACAAAACCCTATTCCTAATGAATATAACTTAAAGATGAAGGAATTCAATTTTACTAAGAACTTACATATTACAACAGAATTACTACACACATCATAAAATTTAAGAGTTTTAACTTTGCATCTCAGCAATTTTGCAGGGATTGATGGAGACTTTCACAGCGTGACCACTTCTGGGGGGTAGGTACAGCCTCCACACCTGGGACCCTCAGAAACAGAACAGAAGGTTGTGCCCTCACGGTCAGTTGACCAGAGGAACTTGGCATCCTCACTCTAGAGACTGTAAAAAACTGGGGGAAGAGGGTTGCTTGCTTTAGAACTAGTGTGCAGAAGTCCAAAGGATCCTTTGCCAATGAGTCTGTCTTAGCAGTTGGTCAAATTATTTCACTGGTTGGCAAGCAGTTTGAATGAGGATGGCGAAGCCAGTATTAATGCTACTTCTGTTTGCGTGTAGATTATTATTATTATTTTACACTAGTGAATGTGCCAAGTTTAAAATATAACCAAAGAACAGGAGTGCTTTGGAAGATGTGTACTCTTGTTTTATATTTTATGATGATAAATCTTCCTAACATGTCTTTTGTTGAGTCCAACCAACTACGCTAAATTGAATCTGGAGGTAAAATACCAGTAGATTAGAATGACAAATGCAAACTTTCTTGCATATTTATGCTTAGGTATGTTAGGAGTTTTAAATAGGCCTTGCAGCGCTCTTTGCTGATTTAACATCTATATCTTACTAGTACAAGAGCTTTTCACTGGTGCCAAATTTTCCTAAATTCATGACTAGCCTGAAGATTTCATGAGAAACCAGTTGACAAGCATTTTTCTATCTCTAGTATATGCTTGTGATTGTACCCTGAAGGGGTCTGCAAACTAGTTGGAAAGCAAAAGGAATATGCACAAAGCAGTTAAGGGCTTAATTTGTAGAAGTGACTTAAATTGAGAAAAAAATTCACGATAAGAAGAGAGAAGAATAGCTACAGCTATCAATCCAGCCTCAGTAGATAACAAAAATTGTTAGTTATTTGGAATACCTTGAAGAGGCCTAGAAAAACAAAGATTTCCATAAATAACAAAACAATCTGAATCCAATCAATTCAGAAATAATTATTTTCAAAATAATGCCAAAGGTTATTACTTTTTGAAATATAGATTTAAGTACTACTAAGTGTTTATTTATGTCCTTTAAGTGATTGTTTAAAATGGTTTTTAATCTGTGGTGTATGGGGAATGTGCTTTGGTACTAAAATAAATAAACATTATAATTTTATTTGTAAACATATTTTGTTGGAAATGGCTCTGAATAAGATTTGGCATATCCAGAAACCACTTTTTGTTTTGTCCCAGCCTTTTGCTCCTACTATATAAACGCATTGCTATGATGATCTACATTTCCCTATGTATGGTTTTTGGTATTTTTGGCAATGATTAGGAACACTACTTTATCTAAGACAATATTTGCTATTTCTGTTATTTAGAAAAGAGGTCAGGAAAAAATACGGAAAACATAGAGTTGCAAGGGCCAAGATTCTTGGATGAAGTGATGGATAAGAGATTAAAGTAAACCTTCCTGAGAGTAAAGACAGTGATGAAAACAGAGGGAAAAAAAAACAAACAAACAAACAGAGGAAACTCGGTCCTTTTGGCAAAGTTCTTCAGTGACTCTATAAAATGAGTAATAGGTCACATAGATGGTATCAATTAAAAAAAAAACATTTTCTTTAGGCGATATATCCAAAACATCATTTCAACATGTAATCAATATTAAAATAATAAAAAACTTAACATTCTTTTTCTTTTCATACTCATTCTGTAAAATCTGCTGATTAGACTTATGACCTATTGCATTGTGCACTGTAAGTTCAGTGGTTGGGCTCAGGGTGTCATTCAGCTATAGAGCTCCTGCCTAACATGCATAAGGCCTTGGGTTCCATCATCAACAGTACTAGGAAAAAAGTTCTTTTTTCCTATGTCTGAAATGTTTTTAAAGTTCTGTTTAATGAAAAAAATATTGAGCACCATTTCAGTCTTTAAATTCAAATCAAATTAATGAAATTTAAATTGTACACTTTAAATTTCAGGTGTCACATTTTGGTAAGTGACTATGACATGGCTGTAGGCTTAGCTATGTTGACTCTGCCTGTATTTTCCACACAGTTTTTACTGTGCAATCCCCGTTATGTTTTTCACTCATGGTATATCATTCAATAAATTACATGAGGTATTCAGCACTTTATTATATAGTAAGTTTTATTTTAGATGACTTGCCTGACTTAGGCAAATGTATTTTGAGCATGTTTAAGGTAGCTTAGGCTAAGCCATGACTTCTGGTAGGTTAGGTATGTTAAATGCATTTTGATCTACTATATTTTCAATTTGTACTAGGTTTATCACGATGAAATTCTATTTGAAGTTCAGGATCATCAGTGTATAGATATGTACATTATTTGTTTATATTTTTTCAAAATGGGGAAAGAAAGTGTAGCCTGAGTCAAATAAATCTACATTTGAGTACAATCCATAGAGAAAAAAATGCCTGTTAGTCCATGACTGTGTCAGAAAGCCTTTTGCTTGTAAAGCATCTGCAATGGTTAATTTTATATGTCAAATTCACTGGGCCACACGATATCCATCTAGCTGGTTAAATAAATTTCAGAGTGTGGGTGTTTTGGGAAGAGATCAGTATTTGAATTGGAGGTCTGATTAAGCAGATGGCCTCCCTGCATGTGGAGGCATAACTTGATCCATCGAGGGCCTGAAGAGAACAAAAACATAGTGGAAGAAAGTTGAGTTCACTCTCTGTGCCTGCCTGACTAGATAAGTTAGAACAGTGGTCATCTCCTGCCTTCTAGGTTCCTGGTTTTCAGGCTTTTATACTTGGACTGGAGTCTATATATTCTTTGGGTCTTAAACTTTTGAATTATACTACCAGCCTCTCATTCTCCAGTCTACAGAGAGCAGATGGTGGGATTTTGCTACTTACATAATTGTATTTGCCAATATATAAGTAAATGTCTCCTCAGATATGCGCATTGTAGGTATGCATAGAATGTGTATGTGTAATGTATATATACATTGCGCGCATACATACTAAATGTACACTAAATATATCCCTAGTATTCTGTTTCTCTGGATAACCCTAATACTCACCTTCTATGGAGACAAAAAATTATGGAAAGTCATTCACAGCTTGTTACAGAATTATTTAATCCAATTATTTTCCAATAAAAGTAATTAAAATTTCTAACAGGGAGTACTTGTGGTATTCATGCAGCATTCATAAAAGGTCAGGCCAGACAGCATGTTGACTTGGCTGTACATCATGAGCACATGAGACACACGGCAGCCAGAACTGGGTGAGCCCAGGAAGAAGATACATGCACTTAAATAGAGCAATATTAAGCCGCGAATATAAATTTCAGCTTCCTGAAAATCTGAGCCCAGGGCTTACTGTGCGCTCTGGCTATTTTTGTGCCTAATTAAGTCAATTCAATGGATTATAATGAGACAGATAAAATTTGGTCTGCTCTGCCAGCACCTATTCAATAAATGTCTAGTCCAGACAGATGAGGTGCAAAGCCAAGATGTGCCGGGTCACCAGCTTTCATGCAGTCTGATGGATGTTGCCATGTGAACAACACTCTGTCAGAATATGCTTGGCTGAGGACAGTGACCATTTCCTATGAATAAGACATAAAACCTACTGATACATTTTGGAACTAACCCCAAATAAGACTCCTAAAGAGAACTTGCACCGCTAAATGCTTTGTTAATGGGTGTCAACGTGTATTTGATAAATTTGAGGGTATTTTAGTGCACACCTGCAGCAGATGGCTTGTGCTTTTCAGCTGCTCTTATGATTTAGCTACGAGTATTTTAAATCCCAGCTGTCAGCCTGTAAGCACTGACCGTGAATGTTAAGATTCACAAGCACATTGCCAGCGGCAAAAACACTCCTGCTAGGGTCATCCTGTTACGGAAATATGACTCAGCTGACCTCTTTACTTCAGGTTACTTAAAGATGCCAGAGGAAATCTCAAAAAGAAGGTGATGTTATCCACTTCATGGTGCTTCCAAGCCATGTCCAGAATTTTTCTCCTTCTGAGACAAAACCTTTTTTGTAAATGAATGAATAGAACACTTTGGCACAGACACTAAAGTAATACTAATTTTAATCCTTTATATTTGCATAAAATTTCTTTCAATCACAAAATATTTTTACATTCATTATCTCATTTTATCCTTAAAATATTCTTTCCAAGTAAACAGGGTAAAAGCATTACTACTTTAATAGATGAAGAAACAGAAGTTCAGGAAGCTCCAAGGTAATGTTAGTATATGCGTGTATTCAATGATGTTTAAGTAGTCTTCTTGAATTAAAAAATAAGGAAAATCAACCTTTGTAATATTAGCATTTTTGATTTTCACTTGGCATGGCTGGGGTCCGAAAAAGACAATATTTCTCATATTTCATTGCACTGAATTCTGGCAAAAGTTTTGTGATAAAACTCTTGAAAGTGTTTTGATGGGAATATACTAGTAAATAAACAAATTCATTTTATTTCTTGCAGGCATCAAATAAATTAATACAGAGAATTAGGATTTTATTTAGCAATTGGAGGAAGGGGAAGCAAGATTCAGGAAACTACCAGTGATTTTTCTTAGCCTGAAGTGAGAAACAGAACAGAATGATTATTCAGAGCTCCCTAGAAGTGTGCTAAGATTACGAGGAACTCCCACTGGTTTCTCTTTGTGGGCAACAGCAAAGTGAGTAGGGCATAGAGCTCATTGGGAGCCGCTGTGAGTCACACACCTGACAAGCTATCTGGCTGTCTTCACCTCCACACATTACAGCCTTGCTTCACCTCCAAATCTCAAATGAATGCTTCTCAATGGGAAACTCCAACCTCAAGTCATTAGGAAAAGGATTTGGGGAAATGCATTTCCTGACTCTTCTTGCAGTGTTGCAGAGAAACCTTGTACTTGGGGGCGTGGTGACTAATTGACTTGCCACCAGAGAGTCACACATCCCACCTGCTTGTTCAACTCAGCGGGCATACATGGCAGAAACTCATTTTTAACTTCCAAGTAAAGACAATAACAGTGCTGCTCTCATGTGTAACACAATGCACTCCTTTTACATGAGTGGACCAGACCTGTGTGAAATCTCCTGTGACTTTTATTTATTTATTTTTAGATTCTTTACCTTTCCTTTGGTTACACTATGAATTAAATATTGAATTATACCTAAATATGATCAACACACCTATAATTCAATAGAAATGGAATACAGGAAGAAACAAATCAGTTAACACATGCAAATATGTACATGTAATGACATGAAAAATAAAGGTTGTTACTGCTGTTTCACAGTCACGCAGCTGTAGACTACATTTAGAACTTCTCTGACTATTATTCCTTTGTCTTCAGGTGTCACTTCAGCTGTGCACGGTTCTTTCTTTACCTGGCAAGATCCAGGCCCTATCTATTGAAATGTTTCCAACATTTGTCATTCTGTGTATATTCTTTTG
The DNA here is from genome assembly GCA_004026905.1 of Hystrix cristata. Lineage (NCBI taxonomy): Eukaryota > Metazoa > Chordata > Mammalia > Rodentia > Hystricidae > Hystrix > Hystrix cristata. Next base: position 22,295 of record PVJO010016505.1, read on the forward strand.
ACATAGGTTTTCACTACTCTCCTACCAATGAATGTGGAGCATTAAGTGGTGATCTAGAGAATATTTTGTATTCTAGACATTACCCTCCATTACTTCACATGTCATAACAACTCTGTCCCTCTTAATAAACACGATTTGTTTGTAGATTAAATGAAATGAAAGCCCAAAGTAGCCTAACTCTGTACTCATAGTTTTAACTCACAGCTCAAACAAGATGTTGTACCTACTGGAAGACAAATTCTTCTTTTAAGAATTTCAATCTCTAAAATCAACAAATTGTAGAGGGATAAAATGACTATTTTTCTCATCAATCACTAAAGATACCATCAGAGGAGCAAATCCTATGTCTGGCCTTTGATACCCAGAATCAAGATTTCTGGGTCATAGAGGTAGTTAACATTAGTAGTTGGATTCACAGATTATAGAGGTTGTCAGCTGACACTGTCACTAGATTCTCAGCCCACATGTAGCCATTATACAGTTGTTTAATATGTATTTATTAAATCTTTGTTTGTTTTTTGTTCATTTCATTGAAACTTAATACTAATATACATCAATGCTAATTCATTGATAATTTTACAAATATAATTCTCAATGTTGTTAAAATGGGAAATCTATTTCAACAGTTTTATGTCGGGGTTATTAATATGGAAATCTGGAATCCAGAAAGTGATTGTTATTATCACTCAGAATGTTTTCAAAGATTACTCATAGTATATTTTTTTCTCCATCCCAACAAGCTTTGTAAAAGGGCATGGACAGTTATGTTTACCAAAACCCATTGAAAAAGGAATATCAGAAAAGAAGTAGGTGTGAGAAAATAGGAATAACATGAAAATTCTCTGATGCTCATTTAGAAACAAATCAGCACTCTCACTTACGAATCATGGGCATAAGTTCAGGGAATGTTGTTATCCACACCTATCTGTCTGTGATTTCAAAATTATTGTTGTTGTGTCCTAATCTATGATTCTGACCCAGTTTCCGAGATCCAGTGTTTTCATATTTTCTCTAGACAAGCAAAGCCTTTAATTATGAGTTGCTACCAATTTCACGGATGGTCGTGAAAGTATTGTGAAAATACTCTGGTAGGATTTTTAAAAAAGAGTGCTTTATACAATGTTTAGCACACAATAAATAAATAAATACTGGTTAAAATATTAATAGTAGTATATTCATTGTCTTATACTATTATCAGAAGATGCAGATATACTATAAATACTTATTTAAATATACATCCAGAGATTTGACATTATGTGCCTTAAAATAGAGACATTTTCCTCACCTGTGTAGTGTTTGTAAGCATATAGTTTGAAGTCAACAATTCTTGAGAGAATGCTCAATTTTGGTGGTGCTACTTCTAAAGTATAACAAAGAAGCTTCCAGTTCTCCAACATCATATATTTTTCCAGGCATTATACCTATAAATTATATTTCCAATATGACAGGTCAGAACAGAGCCTTTAAATAACTTGCTCCAGGCAAAGTTTATGTTATAATTAAAAAAAATATGGTAGTTATCATTGTTAATTCTTCCTGAGTGCTGGGCAATGTTCAGTGCATTTGCATATGTATACTCATTTAATCTTCAGGTCACCCATATGAGATAGTTAATATTCTTAATCTCACTTTACACATGGGAAAACTGAAGCACAAGTGGCTTATGTGAATTAACTCCATTTGTATAATGGAGTGCATCAAATCTTAGTGCCTTCCTGAAGCAGCCATTTATTCATGATTCTGTGGTTCAGCAAATTTGTCTGGGCTCGATGGGGCAGTTGTATCTGGGTTGCTACCCTTGTGCTCTCCCCCTTAGATGAGTACCAATTAAGGAGCTCTGCTTAGCGGGTTGAGTGAATGTTGGTTGGGATAACAATGATGATTTCATCACATACTTCTCATCATTCGGCAGACTACCTGGACCAGTGTTTGGTAGACAAAAGGAATGAGGGGGGTGGGGATTTAACTCAGTGGTTAGAGTGCTTGCCTAGCAAGCTCAAGGCCCTGAGTTTGATCCCCAGCAACTCCTCCCATCCTCCCAAAAAAGGAGTGGATAAGATTAGGGCCTAAATTTGGAAATGGAACAACTCAGATTCTACTGCATTCCATTAGTAAACCAAGTCCCCAAACCAGCCAAGACTCAAGAGATAAAGCAATATATTGTACCTTATACCTGGTTGGAGGAGAGTGCAAAGTAACATTGAAATGGAAAGTAGCTATACAGAAATGCATAATTGTGGCCATGTTTGCTATGCAGCACTCAAACTAAAAAACAAATAAATAAAAATTAAAGTTGTGGGCAGAGAGAATCTAGTTTATTGGAGTTTCTTTAATCCACAAAATTCAGTTCTTTGAATGGCCACCCTTGGTATATTGCCAGAGTTGTAGAGAATCAAATATCCTCTCGTATTAGCATTAATCTTCTAAATGCCTCCGTGACCTGAAACTGTAACTGGCTCTCAGTGAAGAGGATAGTGCTGTACATCGTCTATGAGGTTTTAACAAAATCTTTGAAAGCTTTTACTCAGTGTGATGTTTAACGTGAGGGACAAGGCCAAAGAACTTTATTCTGAAAATTCATTAACTATAATGGATTTGAGCTAACTCTTACTTAAATTCATTCATCTTCCTGCAGTAAGTGAAAAAGATTGCTCTGTGATTGTCCTCTTCCCACTCTAAAATTAAAGCTATTAAGAAATCATGTATTGAATTATTTTGTATGAGTCAGGCACCTTGCTGCAAGAATTTTGATAAAGGAAAGAAGACATGTTATTTTGCCCTCAGGGAAAACATAAGCAGATAATCTCAGTATTACAGAAACACATGTCATGCGAAAGCACAAAAAAGGCAATACGATAGTGAAAGGAACCTAAGCCTTGGAATAGGGAAGGGTTGGGAAATTGGGGAAGATTTCTTGGTAACACTGAAAATTTAACGTATAAGTTATAGCAACCAGCTAATGTTGGGTAGGAAAGGTGAAATGTAGAAATGTCATTAAGAAGGAGCAGCAAATAAAATAGAGCATTAGAGTGAGCTTCAATTACCCAGATGAGAAAAGATGAGAAAGTCTAAACACTGATACAAAAGCCAAGACAGAAAGGATGGAAAATAGAGGGAAGATAGAGAGTCATAAAAAGATAGACTTGACAGTAAAGAAAGAATTGTCAAGGATCATTCCAGATGATCCTCAGTCACACATTAAGCATATGGGTAAATAACTAGATTTTATATATGTGTCCTACATATATACTATATAGAAAGAAGGCAAAGGGTAAATATTTCCCATAGAATTTGAGACAGAAAATATTTATGTATGTTAGCTAATTAGAACATCACAATTTTTAGTAGCAGTCTATTACAAAACACCAATATGATCATATGTAGAGATAAACATTTAGTACTATATGAAAATAATATCTAATACGAATTTGTAACCTGGTGATTTGTAATTATTTCATATAATATTTCTGTGTGCATGGTACTGGAGATTGAACACAGGGCCTTCACTCTGTGTCACTAAATTGCCCAAACATTAAGATCTTCCTGTGTTCCAGAGTGCTAGGATTAGAGGCAAGCGCCACAATTCCCCACTAAGTATGTTCATAGGTATTGATGGGCTATAGACTTGTAAGCTGCTTGAGTTAATATTATATTGAGAGCATTCCTAATACCACTGAATATTCTAACAATACACTTTATAATGGTCTTGTGACATTCTATCCGAGACTTGAGTTAAAATATTTTACTGTACCACTCTTTAATGAAAGTTAGGATATTTATGGTATTTTTCCTTTACAGAGTCCTTTCTATGGAAAAGGATGGCCCTCCTATCATGTGTTGAAAAGCACTTAATTTAAAACAAGGTTGAACTCATGAACTATACATAAGGGTACTGGTTCCATTTCTTCTACACTTGTCCTCTGTGGACTTCCTCTTTTTGGGTGGCAAGAGTTGGACTCAGAGAAGGGATAGTATAAGTCTTTTAGTCTCTCCCTTTCAATCAACCTGATTTAGGAAAATGGATCCTGTATAGGCTCTTAGAGTTTAAACTACAACAATTGCTGGGAGTCAATATATCGGTACCAATGATTTCCATATGTAACTAAAGGTAACCTTGAACTATGTCATAACTAACCTGGGCAACAATTTCTTCATCTGTAAAATGAAAGTGTCAGAATACTATTTTTATGATCTGTTCCAATGCCCAAATGCTTTGTTTGCAATGTTTCTTCAGTAATAACAAAAGTGTGATAGATTGTATGGATTTAGAAGGTAGAAAAGCATTTTATCACTTAAAAAAAGTTTTATACACACAAAGAAGAATTTTTTTTTTTCTGATGCTGGAGTTCAAACTCAGGGCCTTGTGCTTCCTAGGCAAGCGCTCTAACCACTGAGCTAAATCCCCAGCCACAAAGAATTCTTACAGCAAAAACATGCTACTTAAAATTGTATCAATTAATAAATCCTTTCATTACGAAATAGAATATTGGAAGCATCCCAGAAGCTGCCCCAGCAATAACTCTCCAAACGAAATCCTCTATTCCGTCTAAAGTTAACTATTATCTTTTCATACATTTTTTAAAAAGTTTAATTACTAAGTACGTAGCTCTTAATCTTTAATTTTACTGGGTACTGAACTATACACAAATTAAATCATGTACTTTGTAGTTTTTATGTATTTTATATTTATTCTTGGCTAGATGTCATAGTTGTAAAATTTATCCTTGCTCATATAGAGTATTCTGCATGTAATACTGAGTTTTTCACTAAAATTATTAATTCTTAATAATATATATATATAGCATTTTTGGTATAAATATGCAGCAATTCCACTGTTGTAGTTAATAAGAATTATGCTATAATGAACACATTTACACATATCCATTAGTGCCTATGTGTGTACATTACTATTCCTTGCTAAATCTTAGTTGTAAAATTACATATTTCAGGGATTTATACATCTTTAAATTTGACAGATAATGCTGATTTTCATTCTTGTATGCAATCTTGAGTATAGAACTGTAGGTAGAGAAGTATTGCTTATTATTGTTCTTTTGATGATATAATTTGGTTACCTTCCAGATTATTTTGTTTCTTTGGAGAAAAGTATCTTAAACTTAGCTGTTTTCTTTTAGACATAACCTCTCTTTTAAAGATTTGTGGGTTTCTATTTTTAAAGTAATTGAATTAGTTTTTATCATAAAAAATAGAGTTTATATTCAAAATAAGGGCATCTATCTGGGAATCAAAAGCTCCTATTTGGCCCTTATGTGTCATAAAATTAATATTAACAATTCCTTACAACTTCCAGATAAAAAGCAAAAATGCCATTCCATCTCCAATTTTCACAATACTACACTTACTACATGATGAGACCTTTCACCCAAAGGTGTTATTAGAACCTGTGTAAACACACATGGAGATGATTAGAAGTGGTTGTATACACTTAGCTGCAACTATCATGTTCTATACTTTCAGTTGGGAGGGCAGGAGTTAGCATTTATCTGGCGCCTTTCATGTCCTGGGAGCTTTGGAACTACTGTCTTCTCATTCAATCTTCCTAACAGACCGATAAGATAATGGCTATGATCCCTACTTTACGAATGAGAAGATTGAAATTAAGAAAAATTAAGTAGTCATATATTGACTTAGGGTTTTTTAAAATTTATTTTTAGACTTTTATTAGTACATATTTGTAGTATTAAATGATTACATTCACTGCGGGGGATTGGTACATGTACATAACACATCTCCATTCCCCTCTTCCCCCTCACTCCCTCCACCACCTTTCTTTTTTTTCCAGCATCAAATTCATTTATTCATCTTATAAAACCTTATGAAGTTAATTATTGTATATGCAGATCAAAAACCAAAATAAGAGGCCAAAGAACATATAAAACGTGTAAGAAAATTGTACTAAGTCAAGGTACATTTTTAGATACATTGTCCACACTGGATTAAAATACCTTTTTTTCCCTTTCTCTTTTTTCCTATTATCTGTCTTTTATTTCATACTTCATATACTGTATATATTGGGATTTTCTATATCAGAGAAACCATGTGATATTTAAGCTTGTGTGTCTGAGTTGCTTAACATTATGGTCTCAAGCTGCGTCTATTTTCCTACAAATGACTCACTTTCCCTTTTCATGGCAGAATAGTATTCCACTGTGTATAAACAGCACATTTTAAAAATTCACTCATCTGTTGATAGACATGTAGGCTGTTTCCAAGATTTAGATATTATGAATTGAGCAGCTATTAACTTGAGTATGCAGACATCACTGTGGTATGACGTCTTTAACTCTTTTAGGAAGATACCTAGAAGGGGGATAACTGAGTCAAATGGAATTTCTACTTTTAGTTTTTTGAGTAATATCATACTGTTTTCCATAGTGGTTGTATCAGTTTACAGTACCACATAATATCGAGAAGTATTCCTGTTTCCCCCACAGCCTTGCCAACATTTGTTAGCAGTCGAGTTTTTGATGCTAGCCATTTTTTTCTGGAGTGAGATGAAATCTCAGTGTTGCTTTAATTTGCCTTTCTCAAATGGCCAGTGATGTTGAACTTTTCTTTAATGAATTTATTGGCCATTTGTATTTCTTCATCTGAGAAGTGTCTATTCATTTCAAATGTACACTTTTAATTGGTCTTTAAATTGGGGGGTGTGAGTTTTTTTTTCGATTCTTTATATAGTCTAGATATTAGTCCTTTGTCTGAGAAGTAGCTGGAAAAAGTTTTTTTTTTCCCATTCTGTAGGTTCTCTTCACTCTGTAGTGGCTTTTTTTGCTGTGCGGAAACTTTTTAATTTGATGTGACCCTATTTGTTGATTATTGGTATTATTTCTTGTGCAACTGAGGTTTTGTTCAGAAAGTCTTTTTCTATACTCGTGTCTTCAAGAGTTTTACCTATTTTGTCTTCCAGCAGATTAAGTGTTTCAGTCCAGGTGCCAGTAGATTTACTGCTGAATTCTACAAGAACTTTAGAGAAAATCTAATGCCAGTACTCCTCAAATTCTTTAATGAAGTTGAAAGGGAAGCAATACTCCCAAAGTTATTCCTGGAAGAAATTATTACCCCGATTCCAAAACCATAAATGACCCAACCAAAAAAGAGAATTATGGGCCAATCTCTTTAATGAACATAGATCAAAAAATCTTCCATAAGATACTGGCAAAGGGAGTGCAGCAAATCATCAAAAATATCACACATCATGACCACGAAGGATACATTCCAGGGATGCAGGGATGGTTCAACATATGCAAATCAATAAATGTGATACACCACATAAACAGAAGCAAGGATAAAAGCCACCTGATTATCTCAATAGATATGGAAAAAGCATTTGACAAAATTAAACATTTGTTCATGATAAAAACACTGAAGAGAACAGGAATAGAATGTCTTTATCACAACCTGGCTAAAGCCTCTGTGACAAACCAATGGCCAACATCATACTAAATGGAAAGAAGCTGAAATCCTTCTCTCTAATATCAGACAGAAGATAAGGATATTTTTCTGTCACCATTTCTGTTTAATACAGTTCTCCAACATTAGCTAGAGCAGTAAGACAAGAGAAAGAAGTGAAAGGGATATGGATAGGGAAGGAAGGAGCTAAATTATCATTATTTGTTGGCAACATGATTCTATACATGGAAGACCCCAAAAACTCCACCAAAAGACTACCAGATCTAATACCCAAATTCAGCAGTACAGAAGGATACAAAATCAACACTCAAAAATTAATAGTATTCCTGCATAGTAATAACAAACTCACTGAGAGGGAAACTAAGAAAACAATACCCTTCATGATAGCATCGAGACAGATGAAATAATTAGATATTAACCTAACCAAGGAAGTGAAAGACCTCTGTGATGGAAATTATAGAACTGTGAAAAAGGAGCTGAAAAGGATATCAGAAAATGAAAAGATATCCCCTGTTCCTGGATAGGCAGAACCAATATAGTCAAAATGGCTGTACTTCCAAAACTGTTGTATAGATTTAGTGCACTCCTGATAAAAATATAAATAACACTCCTTACAGAATTGGAGAAAACCTAAAACTCATATGGAATAGCAGAAGCAATTCTGGGCAATCAGGGCAGGGGAGGGGGCATGGCAGTCCCAGACTTCAAGTTATGCTACAAGGCCACAGTGATTAAAAACAGCAAGGTACTGGCAAAAAAAATAGACTCATAGATCAAGAGAATAGAACAGAAGATACAGAAACAACTCCAGACACATTCTGCTGTAGTGTTTTTGTCGAAGGCACCAAATCCCAAAGATAGCCTCTTTAACGAATGATGCTGGGAAAGCTGCTTTTCCAAATACCGAAGACCGAACTTAGACCCGTATCTCTCACCATGCACCAAACTAAAATCAAAAGGGATCAAATACCTGAACATTAGATTTTGGGTTGTTTCTGCAGGCTGCACCTCACTCCCTCTTGCAGCGGCCACATGGCATTGATCCTTCCTCCTTCATCACAAAGAGACAATATTAAGATCTGTCTAAACTGAGAAATGTAACTAATCCTCATAGGACCTTGCAACTGTTGCATAACCAAAAAATATTCTTTATTGAGGATCAGTGTAACTGTGAAAGAAAGGGTCATCTCCTGTGATTATGAGCCTGCAAACCATAAAATCTGAGTATTCTTTGGAGATATATGTTCACATATAAAGAAATTTTACCTAAAACAAGGTCAATAGAAAGTCCAGCAGGACTGAGCTTCCTGCATTATAATTTAAATTTTGATTATCTGGCTCCAAAGCGTAGCAGTGGGAGACGGACGTATGTAAATTCTATAAATACTATGCTAAATATTTCTGTGGGCCAGAACTAAAAATAATCATGTGTATTCTTCTCAGTATACTTTGGTACATTTCACAAGCAGCACGAAGTCTAGGCCCTTAAACAAGTTAGGACCTCTCTAAGATAGTTGTTGACACTACAGAAATAATAGTAAGAGAAAAGTAAAACCATGAAACATGTTGAGTACACAGAAATTACAAATCAAGAAAAAATTTCTGATAGATAATTCTGAGTCAATTTTAGGGCTTGGGATCATGTTATTAATTTATACTGCATTTACTGAGATCGCAGTGTTCGAATTACGTAACTTCTCTTTCTTGCTCTGATTTTACAAGGGATAATAGAAATGCCTGCACAGAAATGACCCCAGGGTATAATCTTTACGGTGTTCATATGTTGTAGCCTACATCCTGGAGCCTGAATATCTCCTGCTGTTCTCAATCATGTCTGAGTCTTTGAAGGAATTACTGTTTGCCATACATGCTGTGTGCAGTAGTCTTGAAAGCAGTGACTCTCCCAGTAGTTTGAAAACAGTCTGTTCTAAAAGGAATAGGTTTTAATTCCTGGCAATAACTCATTCAGGAGGCACAGAATTCTGATGAATCTGAATCAATTTCCATTATCTGAAGGAGAATAACAACAACATTGTATTTTATTTGTTTGATTTTTTTCTTTGTCCTGTTGTGAAGTGGAGAAAATATTCCCAGAAAGATATTGTGAAAAATAGCCATGTGGAAAATAGCTGTGTGGAAACCGGTACCAATAATAGTTATAGCTTTCTTAATATCTCCAAAACACCAGCCAGTGGGTTACAAATATATTTTTAACTTTACAGCCATCTTTCAAAGATTAAACTGTGATGAGCTAGGCTGCACAGATGTTCTAAATAAAGAAAATATTCAAAAACAAATGAGATGATTCATGTGAAAATACCTAGGGCAAACATCACAAGGCAGGTAATCAGTGTGAGCACTTCTGTTCCTCGTCCTCTCTTTTCTTCCCCTTCCTCCCTCTCTTTTTCTCCTTTTCTTGCCTTCTTTGTTTAATCTCCAAAGCATTTTCCATCCAGTTATTTCTTTTTCCTTATGATGATCCAATAGAGCACGTGTGAAATGTTCAAGCCTTTTTCAATACTACATTAAGACCTGAACCAAATACTTAGTGAATTTATAGCTCTAAATGTCGTGAATGTTATATATTGACTTCGTTTATTTAATACAGGAAATTTACAGGTATTGGAGCTGCAGTGGATCTTGCATTCACGTCAGAATGAGCTAAAATCTAAAAATAGATTATACTCTGTTCCTGAGGTTTATCCCTTGTGATTTTCAGCTTCTGTTTCTCAGAGACAGTGATGCAGCTCAGACGCAGAAGGAACCCGTGAAAGTAGCTCCATAATTTGAAGTGGGAGGAAATTATATTAAATTCCTAATGCAATCTGACATACCTAGCTTCACAAACGATTACAGGTCATAGTAACATCTGCAGAAGTAAAATTGCTAAAGAGTTCTGTATTTCAATATACATATATAGTTATTGATTAGGTGTTTGTAGGCCATGATTCAAGATCTGTTTTTGTAATCGTATGTGCCTACCCATTTATGAATATGTATTACATATATTTCATATATGTATACATAAATATATAAGTATACATACACTGTACATATATATTTATAATACACACATATGTACACATGCATATATAATCACTTTCCCATTGCTGGGACACAAATAACCAACACACACAATTTAAAGCTCAAGCTCACTGTTTCAGAGGGTTCAGTCCATGGGTTAGTAGGCTCCAAGGTGGAGACATCATAACCAAAGGGCCTGGAGGAGCAAGAGCACCTTAGTTCATGGTGTCCTGGAAGCAGAGAAGAACAGTGCCAGAGGGAAAGGGACAAGGATCAGATACAGAATCCATGGCCACACCTCTGTGACCTTTCAGATACACCTAGAATGATGCTCTACCAATCTCCCGAGTGGCTCCAAGACTGTCAAGTTGATGCTGTTAAGCTCAACCATCACACACACACACACACACACACACACATATGTATATGTTTATTACATATACATACACTATATGATATATGGCATGTATACAATATATATGACCATTTCTAGTCCTTTTTTTACATTATCCTAAATGTTTTATTATTTAACCTAATTGCTCCTTCTTTGTTGTTTTTTTGATGTCGTCTTTCAATTAAAAGCAAAAGTCAAACCAAATATGCAATTCTGAATTTGTCTTTGTTTCACACAAGGCATGTCTCAATTCTGCTTACTGTGTCGGTAACTGCTAATGTAAAGCAATATTTAAGAACCACCAAAGTGGAGTCTCAGAATGAGCTGAAGATGCTTATAGATTTAGTTATCTGGCTGGGGGCAGCAGAAACTCAACTAATTGGTTTCATCTCTATAGTTTAAGACATTTATATGGCACAGAATGTGTTCTACCAATTTTTATGTCTTCGTTGCTGATTTGTGCCATAGCACCTAGCAGAAAGGAGCTGTGCCACATTCAGTCCAGGGTTTTTCTAAGCTCTTCGTGTAATGTTCATCATTTAACTCCCGAAGTTCCTGACGCTGTGGCCTAGAGGCACCAAGAAGGGAATTTTTAGTGGTCTGTTGCTGCTGTAATGCTCCTTTAAACTCTTTAAAGAAATTCCCATGTGCTCGGATTCCACTCCATAAAATTCATAATTGCTTATTTGAATGTAAAAAACAAAAGCAGAAATTTGTTGTAAATAATTTGATGCAGAATAATATATTTATTCCAGGTATCCCAGGAGCATATGTCATATTCACCACAAAATAGATAGTGACGAGTACCTAATGAGGAGGTGGCAAATTGAAATTAGTAATGTAGTCTTCAGAAATCTGGGACTAGAGGCAATTAATTTAAAGATGAAATAAACATCATTTTTTATCCTTTGCTCTCTTATAATATTCTATATCCCATCCTGTTCTAATTCCAGCATCTCTGTGTTTTCATTGCTTCCCAAAACCTTTATGCTTTCATACTGCAGGCATTTACACCAGACCTCGGGGAGGGATTCTCACTGACTGCTGCATACATAGTCTAAGATCAAACTGTCACTGCTGAAGGACATACATATATATCTCCCAGCTGAGGTGCTAGAAAAGCAAATAATGAAGCCCAGCTGGCCTGCTCTAAAGGCTGACTTGTTATCTTTGGATTATGACCAGTGGAGCATAATGGTAAGATCATGGCAGTGGGATCTTGCTGAGCCAGGTCCAAATCCTGGCTCTACGTACCTTTAAAGTCCTACAGGATATCATAGCTTTCTGCAACAAGCATTGTTTGGGATTGATCCATGTATTAGATTTCATTTAAAGTTCATTGTTGTCATAATCTTTCTTGTGCATACAAAAGGGCACCCTGTCTTCAAGTGATAAGAAATTGTGCCATTTTATGTACATAGTAAGTGGCAGAGGTGAAATTGCACTCCACATAATGTTAAGGTAGTTTCCATGAAACCTACTGTCATCTGGAATGAATAAGTGGAGTTTTAGACAAAATGTTTCTAGTTATTATAATGTATTTAAACATAGAATTTATTTTTACAATAGTGTTAAGCATATGGAAAAATTTAAAAGCAGTGAAGAGGATTTCCATATACCCAACAATCATTATCCTTATTACTGTCTTCCATTAGTTTTGTTTATTTGTTCCAATTAATGAGTTGATGTTAATACATTATTAACTAAAGCCCTTAATTTACTCAAACATTCTGATATTCTCTTTTCTTCTACAGTCCCATCTAGCATGCCACATTGCGTTTAGTCTTCTTGTCTCCTTAAACTCCTCTAGGTTGTGATAATTTCTTGGCCTTGACTTCTTCCTGATCATTTTTATGGCTTTTAAGAGTTCTGGTAAAGTACTTTGAGGGAGTCTCTTTTCTGTCTCTAAGACAAAACACTTGATACTTGCAAAATAAGAAGTTTATTTTGGCTTATAGTTTCAAAATCTTCAGTGCATGGTTATCTGGCTTCAACATAGAAATGGCATGGTGGAGGGACATGTCAGAAAAAAGGCTGCTCAATCTATGGAAGCAAGGAAATAGACAAGGAGGAGCTTGGGACAGGAAAATACCCTTCTAGGACACACTCCCGGTGACCCAACTCTTCCAACAAAGTCCAACCTCCTGAAAGAGGTTAATGGATTAATCCATTAATTGATTAATTCACTGATGAGTATAGTAGCTTATGATCCAATCACCTTCGAAAATCTCCATATCTGAACACGTGAGATTGGGGGGGTGCATTTTAGATCTAGACCATGACAAGGAGAGACACAATAGACATAAAGTGCCATTTTTATTACATCATTTGGAAGCTACCTAGTAGCAGCACACTAGATGGTTACTGGAGGCAACCTTGGTTGAGATAGTATTTCTCATATATATTGATTGTAGATTTGATCTTTTTTTTAACCCCTCCACATTGCACTCTTTGAAGAAAGCTACTGTTACCATCTTGCACTTAAAAAGTTGGGATTTCTCTCTGGAGGCTGAGGCAAGAGGATTGAAAGTTTGAGCCCACCCTGGGCAACTAGTATGACTGTGTTTTTAAGGAAAAAATGGCTGGGGATGTAGCTAAGTGTGAAGTCCCTGGATTCAATCCCCAAAGGCACACACACACACACACACACACACACACACACACACACACAAATTGAGATTTGTGCTCTTCATTCTCGAGGGATAATTATCTGAATAAATTGGAATTTCTGCATGGAAGTCATATTTTTCTCTATTCATTAATTTGTTCAATCATTTATGTATCAGATATAGTTGTATAAATACTAATTTTAAAGTTTGGATTATAAAATAAAATGAGTTTATTTATTTTGTGATTCAAAATATTCTGGCTTTGGCCATTGAGGGGTTCTTCAATTGACTCCTGTGTCCCTTAACATAACTCCAACATGTTTTTGATCTTTCGTGTATAAGATTTTTTTGTTATTAAGCATGTCCATACTGTTTTGGAACTTCTGATCACTGATATATTCTTTTAAAATGTTGCAATTTGGACTTTGGGAGTATAGGGAAATATTTGGGCTTTGGGAGTATAGGGAAATACGGAATTAATGTTTTTCAGGTTAGTTTGAATAACCAGAACACCTTCTTCTTGGTGTTGAGAGAGCACGAATACATTTTTGTAACAGAACATTGAGGATGCTTAATGCCTAGTGCCTGTACGAATGTGGAAGTTTGGGTTTGTAGCTAGGCTCTATCCACGAACAAAAATATGAGTGAATTACTCTTGGATAAAAACGTTTGTGCAAGTGTAAGAGAAAATGCATTTCGACAGACTGAACTGGGACCACAATTGTTACTCAGTGAAAACTAACAACACCCAGCTCTGTAGTTAAAGCATGAGCATATGTAAAGTCCCTGGAAATTAAGTGTGAACCTCTTAGAACTTTCCCAGCTCTGCTCTGTGTATCTGAGGGCCACCATTTCTTAGGGCCACCTATTGCAGTGCTAAACAAATGGTCAGTTCAGTTGCTTTCTTCATTTTTTGCTTTGTAAAGTTACTCTCTGTCCCTAAAAACTCTGAGTCACAGATTCTTAATGCACAAAAAATGGATAATTATTGATCTGCTAAAGAAAAAGTACTTTTAAGAGTAATTAAAATGTAGTCTTTAAGACTGAGCATTCAGCCCATTAGTAGGGTGTGTGGCTAGCAGGCACAAGGCCTGGAGTTCAATTCTCTGCACTGCAAATAAAGATGAACCAGTAAATGAAGAAACATTCTACATGAGAATTTCATGGCATGAGGATTCTTTTTACCCCTGTTTTACAAATGGGGTTGTTAAGGAACTAGCCCAACTTCACAACTTTTATATATAGCAGAGTGGCTGCAAGGTCATTTTACTCCTGACTTTTACCACTAGCCACAGTCACTAAAGTACAAATACAAGGACACTGCGATACCAACCAATTCTGAAAGCCAAGTGGCTAAACTGAGTCTGTTCTGTTTTGATCATATTATTTTTATTTTATTTAATTAATTAATTTATTTATTTGTTTTTTTTTTTTTTTTGAGACAGGGTCTCCCTATGTAGTGCAGGCTGGCCTTGAACTCACTATGTAGCTCAAGCTGGCCTTGAACTCACAGCGATCCTCCTGCCTCAGCCTCCCGAGTGCTGGAATTACAGGAGCGCAATACCACACCAGGCCGATCATATTACATTTTGACATGGCGACTGTTACCTGAGAAGAGTCAGAGAGCCAGGCCGACGGACATCTCAGATGTCGTGTGTGGCACCATTTGAAGCACAAGGTCTTCTCACACACTGTGGCAGAGGAGGACTGTGCTAGACCTCTATTTTAGCTTTTCCATACTTAGGTCCCAAAGTGACACGCATTACTGTCACCTAACCCTAAAGTTAGCCCTTGTCCTTGTCTTATTGTAGAAGACTGAGAAATATATGGGAGTAGACGGAGTGATTGAAAAATATTCTGAACTCAATCATGTCCTCTCTCAAGTCATATGTTGAAATGTTAACCTACATCTTTACTGCTGTCCTTGGATATAGGAACTTTAGAGAAGTTGAATTTAAATAAGGTCATAAGGGCTTTAACCTGACGGGCTGGTGCTTTCACAA
Organism: Hystrix cristata; assembly: GCA_004026905.1. NCBI lineage: Eukaryota > Metazoa > Chordata > Mammalia > Rodentia > Hystricidae > Hystrix > Hystrix cristata. Next base: position 37,756 of record PVJO010016505.1, read on the forward strand.
GAGGAAGAAACATCATGGCGAGATTACTTCATAGGAGATACTGTGTACTTTAATCAGCATATACATAAATCTTGATTATCTTTTTTATAGCATTATGAACCTTTGATGTTTACTGTATATTATCTATTCTCTCATTAGGTGCTGCAACAGGTAATATTCCAGTTCTTTCATTATTTCTTTCTTTATCAGTGTAATGTCACTGTAAAGAGTAACTTCTCATTAGCAGTTTGTTGCCTGTAGGCAGAAATAGTGAAAGGCAGAAAAAGTGTTCATCATTCCTCTTAATGGAACTCTTTTCAAGATAAACTTTCTTAGTGCCTTCTAAAGATTTCCCAATTCGTTTTTTTGGAACATCATTATCAACTCAAAGCTCTCAATATATTTCATATATTTTGAATCAAAAGTCAGTTATAATCCTTTAGTGATGCTGAAATTACACCTTCTTTGGCCACTGCAGGTTGGTGAGTGTGGTCCCAGGTCTTTCATAGACACGATCCTATTGGTCTTTCACAGATTCTTTGTTGTCTTGTATGGCCGTATCTTCAACACTCATCTTCTACACTTCTTGTTCTCTCGACTAGAATCAGGCCAAGGCGCTTTAATTTCTGTTGATCGGAAATGCTCTGCAGAGAGTCTGGAAATACAGAAACACACTGTTATTGGGTTTGTCACTGCTTTATAGATGTTTTCAGTGATAGAACAAGGAAATATTTATTTGTTCACTTTTACACCAGTATTATGAGTTTATAGCATTAAGAAATTCTTAGTTTAAAACTGTATTCAAATTACTCAGTCTTTTGTGCTTACAGGTGTTTTGTTTGAAAATTTATTTCATACCTCAAGGGCGGATGAACATTTGCCTATTTTTTCAGTATTTTAAAAGTAAAAATTAAAAAAAAAATGCTCCAAACTGGCTTGCACTTTTCCTAAGGAAAAACCTCTGTTCCTCTTTATATTTGTTCATGTAGGTATAAAATGACTTTTTCCTCTGGATGTTCCTAAACTGTCCTCTTTATCATGACTTGTTAATGGATGTGAATATTTTGTGTTCTGGTGTAGTTTTCTTCATGGTACTTGGGCTGGGGTTTGTTTAGCTTCTTGGTTTATGCTTTCATCAAGGATGTAATTTTTTTGGTCACGATTTATTCAACTTTATCTTACTTGTCCTTCCTCTCCATGTCTTTTTGATGTTGTTCCATTGTTCTGTGGGTCCAGGACTTGTAGATTGTTTTAAGTTATTTTCTCTGCATTTCATTCATTCACTACCATGTATGTTGCATCATTTTTCTTTTCACTAATTTTTCGGGGGGTGCTGGGGATCGAACTCAGGGCCTTGTGCTTGCTAGGCAAGCGCTCTACCACTTGAGCTAAATCCCCAGTCCTCTTTCACTAATTCTATTTTCTCTTCGGCAATGTCCTAAGCTGTTGCAATTATGATCTTATCCAGTGTAATTTTTTCCTCTTATACTTTGTAGTTTCCATTTCTAGAATTGTTATTGGATCCTTTTTCAAATATTTCTTTCCTCTACGTAGCTTTTTGACTAAGAGGAATGCAGTTAAATGAATGTTTTAATGTAATTGTTTGCTAATTCTAAATTTGCATAAATTTTGATCCATTGATCTTTCTTTTATGCTCATTATGGTTTGTATTTCTCTGCTTTGTTGCATGCTTGATAATTTTTATTGGATGCCAGACTGAGAATTTTGCCATGTTAGATGCAGGATAATTCTATATTCCTATAAATATTTTTGAGCTTTATTCAGGGGATGCACTGAAGTTTGAAAACATTTTGAAAATATTTTCAGGTTTTGCTATTAATTTTTGTTTCATGGGATTAGAGCAATTCTATCTAGGGCTAACTATTCCCCACCACTGATCCGACATCTTATGAAGCATTATGTTTTCCACTGTGACTAACAGAGTTAGGTGCTAATTTCCTACTGTGTATAGGAGGTTACCTTACTCACTGTTACCTTACTCCTTCCTCATCCTTTTGGTCTAAGGATACTTTTCAACATAATCCCTCTGAGTAAACAGATGGGCCACGTGAAAGGAATGGGAATGATGAGGTGGAAGGCAGAAACTGCAGATAGAAGCTTGACAAGAAAATTAGTATTACGGATGGACTACTCAGTCAAAAGAGCTCAACTCCTTTATACTTACAACCCTTATACTTTACACTTATAACTATTATTTAATTAATTTTCTACATATGCTGAGGTCATTATTTCATTTTCACAGGGAAATGAGAATTACAAACAAAATCAACTTGCTTAATCATTTTCAAAGGAAATCAGAGCTCTTAGGGTGTGGTCAAAGCCAGTTTCAGGGGATTCACAGCAGAGTTCTGCAAAGTTAAATGTAAATTAGCATCCAACCAAAACATAGTAAATTTTTACATAAAGTATAGAAAATTTAAAACATGTAATAATTTAGAAGAAGTGTTAATATTGAAAATTTACTGTATGTTTTACGTATATTGCTAATTTAGCATGTTTACTATCAGTTTCACCAAGCTTTTTAAATTGAGTCGGTCTTTGGATGTTATGGTGACTTGATTCTTTATATCAGAAAATTCTTAGTGTTTCCCAAATCACTTTCCTTTTATTTCTCTGCACACACCTGTATTACATTTCTCAACTAGGTGTGAATGTATCACAAGTTATTGTCAATGGAGTGTGCATGGAAATGATGTGTACATTTTTGGAGCAAGGCTTTTAGGACCCATGTGTACCTTCTTTTCACTCTTCTCTCCTATTCTGCGAGATATGTGAAGATGATAAGGTCACAAGAAGAAAGGGGAAGAGCTGTAAAATGATAGGGTCTTAGTGTCCTGAATTACTTCCCAACAAAGAGAAACTTGCTTATCAGTAATACAAACTTTGAATTATTATAGAGCAACACTGAACATAATATATTGTGTGAGAATTACTATACATATTAGAGTTTCTATTATCAGTTTCTTTAATAGCTAATACATTAACTAATTTTTCTCAGATATTTTTCTGCTGTGTAAAATGCTGAAGATGTAGTAGAAAACAGGTTGACACAGACTGCTCTCTGAAGCCAAACTGTGTTTAAACCTGGCATACCACC
>PVJO010016506.1:0-41786 GCA_004026905.1 Hystrix cristata
TTCGGCGTCCAGTCCATCTGCTCAGAACGTGGCAACAGAGACATTCCTCCAAGTGTCAGGTCTCAGTGAAAGCATAATTCCGTCAGTTCGCTGACGGCAACCCCAGTGTGAAGTCGGGGAGGGAGGAAGAGGTAGGATTTCCTCCGTCATGTTTTTAGCGGGCAGCACGCTCAGCTCCAAGAGGCAGGTGAGTGGAGTCACCATCGACTGGTCTGGGGGTCGCCTTCCACTTTAACCCGCTGCAAGCCTGCTCAGAGGCCCGCTCCTTACAGGAAGCACAGCAGGGGGAGCGGGCTCCGGAAGGCCACTCTGTGCCCTGCACCTGCGACAGAGAAGACACGCCATCGAGCTCCAGTCCTGGTCCTGTCGGCCTGGTGGCCTCGTCCATGAGCTAATCATGAGTCCCGTGCAGGAAGTCGCTAAAAAGTGGAAGACCATTATAATAGGCCCCACAGCTAGGGAGGAAGAAATCACCAGAACCGACTCTGACCTCTACTCCAGGTTCTGGCTTAGTGGTCCAGAAAACTAACACCCATTAATTGTCACAAGAAGATGACACATGGCCGGAGCTATAATGTTCAAGTAACATGAAATCGTGTATTTTCCTATGAGTGGAAGCTTCTTTTAATCATTTTAAACCAATTGCCAAAGAAAGTATCGCTTTACTCCTATAACGTCCTCACTCTGGGTCTTCTAGACAGGTAAAGCCATCCCGCCTCCAGGGTTATACACACAAGGGAGATGGAACTTGTTACATTCAGAACTCATTTGACCTAAAAATGATAACAATATTTTCTCTTCTAGGCATAGAATCTTTGAGGACGTTGTCTAGCTGGTGTAGAATTTCCCAGGCTAGCTTAGGAAGTGCCTAGTAATATTTACACCTTAAACAGAAGGACGGGCACCTGAACTCAACATGGCCCCGTTCTTCCTTCAGGGGACAGAGACGCGCACCATCCCTGCAGCGCCACCCGCTGCCTCGCGCTGATTCCGCCTCTCGCCAAGGGGTGCGGCGCACATATACAGTTCACGACGTGGGATCGTTCCAGCTGAAGATTAAGAAGTGAAATGTTCTGAACTGGGTGAGACTGGAATCAATTCAACAGTGAGGGTTGATGTTGACCTTATGGGGAGATTTGACTGGTTCTCGTCCAATTCAAGTTGTGACCAGAATCGTTCCAGAATCTTTTAGAATTAAGTTTGTACCACTGTAGTTTAAAAGAATGTTAAAAGGAACTTGCTACGATCTGAGGTTTTTAAATTAAACCTACTTCCACACTATGATTCTTATAATGGTTCATTTTTAACCTACATTGTTTATAGAGATTTTTTAACATTTTAGTAAAATACATTTTTATTGAAATAATAACAGCACTATTGGCATCAAGCCATTTTCTCCAAGTACTTGTTATAGTTTCTGCAAAACAGAATAAAAACCAGATAATCCTTGTATTTTCTTAGAAACCTGAACATCTCTCTTTGCGATAGCTTTTTTCCTATTTTATAAGCTGTGGTCTCGAAGTCACAGAAACCATCCATCTTTTACCCTTGCTGAGATGGGCTTTCAAGAGCTTCGAGAGTGAATGACCAAAATCCTCTCAGAGGTCAGCTCGGTCTCTGAGCGTGAAATTTCATTCTAAAGGATGTTTTTGTCCTTCTTATGTAATCCTAGATCTTAAAAGGGGAACTTGGAGAAAGATCTCGTCTATTCTCGTGTTTTCATAAGAGTAGACAGCTAACCTTCCGAAGGTGATGGGGACAGTGCTTTGAATGTTAGTCTGAGAGAAGGCGCAGTTTGCCTTCAGTGTCACACAGCACACTGGCTTCCTTCGCACACACACTAACGTCCGGTTCAGTGGGACAAGTGTCACCATGGAGTGCCAGCTCGCTCTGTGGGTCGGCTGGGATCCCAAGTCCCTGTGGATGACACGCTCCTTGCAGCAGGGAGCCGTGTGCCAAGCCCATCTCAGACTCTGTCTGACTCAGCGCCCGGCATGCAGTGTGGTTCACAAGCAGGAGAGCGCTCAGGTGACAGAAATTCAATGACGGCGCTGGCTTGGGAAAGTCCACACGCACATTTGAGTGGATATTCCTTAAAACACAAACATGAGCCCTGCTGATCACAGCCTCCTCTGTCCCTTACACGTCATAGTCCTTATCTTTCAGCTGCATTCTACTCAATTATTGGTATATTAAAAATTAAGATGCAGACTCTGGAATAATTGCGATAGGGGATTAAGACTTGAAATAAGGAAAACTGACAGAAATGTTAGTTTCAGTTTTCTTCTAATACCAATATAAAATGTATTGTCATAAAGCATTTGTCAACTTTCTGATACTGTTCTACATAAAAACATATTTAATTTCAATATGGTCAAATAATACCTACTATGCACGAACGAGTGAGAAGGCTGATTCAGAGAATCTAGGTTCTCGACTTTGACCCTTCATTACCCTTCATTACAGTCAGGGCCACAAGAGCAAGAGTCCCTCAGACGCCAGGAGTTGGCAAAGTGAGTTTCAGTCTGGAAACACGGATGAGAACACACTTCTGCTGTCTTGCCCAACAGCCAGCTGTCGGTGCTACCCTTGATCCGATATCAGTTTCCCCTAGATGTAGTGATGGCGAACCTTCTAGAGCTTTCGAAATTAGCAACGAGCTGGCTGCGGCACAGGTGCCACAGGTCGCCACCGCCACTCCAGAGCCACTGTTACTTGCCACGTGGGCCGACTCTTGTGGCGGCCGGTGGAAACCTGAGTCTCGTGGCACCAGCGAATGTCTGTCAGAGGGAGATGGAAGGGAAAGACGAGGAGAGAGAACATGACTCAGGAAGAAGAACTTTGGCAGGGAAAGAGAAGAAGAGCTGGCAGGTGGAAAAAATAATGGACTTTACTCAAAGAAAGGAGATGACTTTTCTGCTGAAACTAAAGAAGAGAAATGAGGAGAAATGTGTGCTACATTTATTCTGAGAAAGTTCTTGGCAGACCACTCTGCGTAAACTCTCAGATCTGAATTGCTTTTAAAGAACAAACTTGAGCATATTCGTAACTCTTTGTAAGATTTAGTGGCATTTAGCTGGCCGCTGGAGTACTTAAAACCCTTCCTCTAATGTGTAGTCTCTTCCGATCGACTTGGCATCAGCAAGGATTTGTTTTCATAAGAAAGGAAGTCACCGCTCTGACAAGCCCCACCTTCCAGCTGCTGCACCTCCTCTGCGTATATTATTCCTGCTACTATCAACACGCGTCCCAGAGGCTTGAAGATTCCTTCTCATTCCAGATAAAGGTACATGCGGCTGAATCGAAGTCACCGCGTTACTCAGATCTGCCTAAGGGGCCAAGGAACCTAGCAAGACTGTTTCACCAACAAACAGGATTACTAGAGCCCATGACGACACAACCTGGAAGATGGATCCAGAGCCCGTCGTGGCCGCTGTCCCCCAGACACCCAGAGGAGAGTGTCCACCCAGTGACTGTGTCTCTCTGGTGGCCTCCCCAGCCTTCCTCCTGCATTCCCTTTGCATGAAAGATGGAAGGATGGTGGTGGCTCCACCCAGCTCACAGCTGTGAAGTCACCTTAGACTTTATTTCACTGGTCTGTCCCAGTTACTCCACTCACCCCTGAGGGAAACGCGCCGATGGTCTGTCACACAGAAGTGCCTCCACCCATGCTCCCTATCGCCATGCAAGGCCGCTCACAGCTCTGCTCCTTGCTCACCTTGGGCTTTACCGTGCAACATGGGGCTTCCGTTTAAATGAGATAAATTGCCCTTGCACGTATTTCTTCTTCCTTTTGTGACTTCGCTAAAATGATAATAAAAGATTAAAATATAAAGCAATTTTCGGAATGGAGCTACGGGAACAAATTGGGCAATTACAACAAAAAGTGAATTAATTCACGTCCGAGAATGCTGCGGCTCCAGACTGTGGGTGCCAGGTGACCAGAGTATGGGCACAGGGGAAGGACTGACCATCTCAAGACTGACAGTTTGGGCTCCACGTCCTGGCACCGACGTGTCCAGTTACACTCGTACGGCCTCGGGACGGAGAATCGAGGTTCGTGCGCAGAGGAAAGTCACCCTGAGAAGCTGCGGACCCAGAGATCCCAGGAAAATGTTGAGAATGAGTTAAAACAGGAACATTATGAGCTATTGGAACGTCCATCTCCTGGGTGCTGCTTGCAGAGCCACCAGGCAGATGTTCCCCCAGGTAAGGGACTCGGATTTTCTGATAGTGAAGACCCATGACTGCCAGAAAGCGACACAGAGTGCGCACATATGAACGAAGAGACACGGCCTGCAAGGCCAGAAGGATCAGCTGCTACAGGCAGGTGCCCCTGGCCAAGCTAGCAGAGAGCCAACATGAGGGACAGTCAGCTCCCGGGACATTTAAAAAATACAGGTAAAACTTTTAGAGAGATTAGAAATTATATCACATCATAAAAGAAGGATGTTATGAAACGAATCTTCCTTAAAATGAAGAGCTCCAGGATATTAAAAACTTAGTAGCTGAAAAAAACCTATAAAGTATTAAAAATAGAGTTGAGAAAACTGCTCACAAGTCAGAATACATTATAAAAGGAAGAAAAACAGAATGGGTAATAAATTAGAGATAAATCCTGAAAGTCCAACCTCAAATTAAAGAAAATCCAGGGAGAAAGAATGAAGAAATTTGTGGGGGGGGGAGAAAAATCTATGAATTTTATAAAAGTGTTACAAAGCATCCTACATATCTATTTTGCATCCTTTGACTTACGTTTGTAAACCGCCTATAAACCCCAAATATACACGCTAAAGAGCATCTTTTAAAAAGTTACCATAAAAATTTTCAACTATAAATATTCCCCAAAACAATAAAGAAAACAAAAACTTGAGTCTCGTATAGATTCTTTCTCAGAAAGTTTCTAACCTTCACGAAAACAAAAACTCCAATTTCCCCATAAGGTCAACATTCAACCTTATCATTGGATTTGATTGGTTCTCGTCCAGGTCAGTTTGCAAGCAGAATCATGGGAAGAATTAAGTTCGTAAACCGAGGTACCATGGCATTCAAATAATGAAATTTAATAAAAGGATTCTACTGGGTTTACAGAGAAAAATAAGATGTAGCCACAGTAAGCATAAGCAAGAGCAGGGTGGATGAGTAGAGGAGAGAGGTGCTGAAGAATTTAATACACAGCTACTACAAAAGTCTATAGATAATGATCAAAACTGAGGATGGTGGGATGGCCGTGCGCGCACGTTCTTTTGAGGTGTGGGAGTAAACTTGAGAAGCTGAGATCCTTTCAAGAGGTTGCTATGAAGTCCTGAAAAAGAGATCTGCGTAAGGCCTACTCTACTGAAAACATTTTAGATGTTGATTAAAACAACAATATACTTTTAATTAAAAATATAGATAATTGTAACGACAATTTAATAGGCAGGCTTTGCTGAATGGTCACATATCCAACCCAACGTTTCACCATCCTGATAGATTTGAGCCCTTTGTTTGCAAGGACAGTATCTTTGGTTTTCCAGGGAGTTTGCATTTCCGGTGCTCCGCATTCCTCCGTGTGAATCTATATTTCTACAAGTGCAATTTTCCTGCTTCCTGAAAGACTTCTGTTAACATTTCTTGGCGTCTTAGTCTCTTTCCAACTGATTTGCTTATTAACTGAGTCAAGCAGTTTGCTTATAAGATGTTTCTGTAGCTTTCTTCCTGTTTGTTTTGCCAAAGGTGGAAAACCCATGGCAGAGTTTGTAAGCTTTAAATCTCTCCGCTTCCCCACAGAAGACTTCACACGACGGGCCCGTGTCCCTCTCTGGAATTGCAGCTGGTGCTGCCAAGCCCGTCAGCTGCTCCTCCCACAGCACACTCAGAGGCTGCAGGTCCAGCCCTCCCCTCTGTGGCCTGCCCTGGGGTCCCACGGGGCAGGGTGCCTCGTCCCTGACCCGCGTACTGAGCTCTGCAGGTGCCCTGGGGAGGCTGGTAGGGTGACTGCTGCACCTCCTGACAAGCTGCGGTAAACAAACACCCACTCTCCTTTACGCCATTTACCCCACGTGTTCCTGTGGGTTGCCGGCTTGGCAAGGTACCGTGGAAACTTCCAGGCCTGAAGGTGCGGTTTATCAGAGAGAGAACAATGAGTTGCTGTTTACTGACATACTGCTCAATGAGATTGTTCTCAAACAAGTAAGACAATTTAGAAGTTTTTCCTCTAATTATACTAATGTGTTTGAAAGCTAAATAAATAGATAAATAAATAAATGCAGCAGTAATTATTAAACGCTTAACTCTATAGCGGCTGTACACTGGGGGATTTGAATCTATTATTGCTAATTTTCATTAAGACTTTAAAGAATTATCTCCAGCTTATCAAGAAGAAAACTGATTTCTATGGATAGCATAACTAGTAAATAGTGAAGCCAAGCTTCCAAGAGAGGAGTGTTTAGTTCCCCTGCTATAAAATAAAAATCTATTAAAATTAATCAGGTCGCCGCTATTACTTCAATTAGTAGTTAAATCATTTGGAAATAACATTCCTTCTTGTTAGTCAGCAAAGATTTGGGCAAAATCCTCTGAAATTAGTTCTCATGGAGGAGGAGGAAATGATTGCTTATTAAATATCTATAACACACCGTTATTAGTGTGTTGCTCCTATTTGTCTGTGTTTCTTGGAACTTTGTAACTTGTGCATTACTGTTCTGAATTACAGATGAAAAGCTCCAAGTTCAGATGAGCGAGATTGCCCAGGTACCAGTAAGCGCAGGATCTGGGTTTGAAGCGGGCCGACTCAGCCTTCTTTCGTTTGGTCCCAGTCTTCACCCTCAGCATGTCCCCCCACCCCATGGCCCGTCACATTCACTGGGGATGGTCACCCTTGTCTTAGTCAGTTCTGAAGCACGGGTGGGAAGGGCAGCTTTAGTTACCCGAGTCTGAAGCCACATCCTGGGCCGAGCACTGGTATCTGCAGCATCCCCACTCTCTAAACAGATCTAAAAACTCACCCTAAACTCCGGTGACCTCCTTGTGGAGACGTAAATCATGTAGTCATAACTCTGAGGAAGAAAGCTGAAGAAGTGAATGGAATGCTTGATTGTACTGAAAGACAAGTGTAAAGTGATGGGGAATAATAGAGAGCCAGATTTCCACAGAACTATTTTTATCAAACTTCATCATTTTAAACCATAAAAGAATTTAAGGCTGGTTATCCAATAAAACAATAAAAAATCAACCAAGAGTCAGATGGCGGGGGAAAGTGGAGCGGAGGGGGAAGTAAAAAGAATGAAGATGTGTTTTGTACATGAGGAATCGCTAATTACTTACTGCAAACATGCACTATACAAATTTTAAAAATTAAAGTTGCTCCACATTCATACACCTACATCTCTGTGGCTGGGTGAGTCCCCGCACCATGCCTTCCTCGCGGGCTGTCGGCCACGTGTACCGGGGAGACGCAGACGGGATGCTTTTAGCAGAATTAAACAGGAAAAAATCTAAAAACTGTAATAAAAATGTACCTAACTAGATAGCAAGGGAAATGGATACATTAGAACTATATATATATAGAAAGATAGATGAATCTCAAAGACATAATTCAGTGAAAAAAGTATATTTCAAAGCAATTCATAGTGTATTTAGAAACATATGTCAGTCGCCACAGTCTTTACAGACACTAAGCCATCTATATTCCCAACAGGGTCACGGAGTAGTGTTATTTCTCCCATTTACAAACAAGGAAACTGAGGTATAGAAGTAAGAAATTGTGAGAAGGTGACTAAATTATTCATTACGAAGACGCAAAGAAATGTTATACAGCAACAAGTCAGATGAAGACACACGGGCATGGTTCAAATTCGTTCCGTAGTATTTCTTCTTACTTTGTTTTTTCAGTACTGGAGATTGAACCTGTGACCCTGCATATGCTGTGCTAGCCAAGTGTCCTACCACTGAGCTACATTCCCAACCATTTTTGTTTGTTTGTTTTTTGTTTTGAGACAGTGTTTCAATGAGTGGCCTAGGCTGGCCTTGAACTTGGGACCCTCCTCCCCCTGCCTCAGCCTCCTGTGTAGCTGGGATTATAGGCATGTCCCACTCTGCCCAGTTTATTTGTAACACTTCATTCCTTAAACTGGTAACTGTGCCATGAAATTCATTGCATTCACTGTGCATGTTTAAATCTGAATAATTTTGGGTCAGGAAAATTTGTAATATTGGTTATATTGCCATAAAATGGGGGAGAGTAAGAGAGACACAGATTTTTCATATAAAAACTGTATGTCTTTGGTTATGAGCTTTGTTGTCCCCGAGCTGTTTTATTTTCTTTTTAATCTATAAAAGGCAAATAGCACTATTATACTTTCAAATAACATAATTAATTTGAAACTACGAGATGATTTGTACTTATTGCTGGGGACAGTTTTTTCTTGGAAGAAATATTCACCCTTCTGTCAGGAAATTGAGTGTGTTTTGGATCTGAGAGTGTAAAATGCCAGTTCTCAGAGGCCCGGCTATAAGGAAGGCTGTGCTCCGTCACCTTGGTGGATCTCAGGGAAAAGTGCAGATACCCCCACTGTGTGTGCAGATGTGTGTGTGTGTGTGTGTGTGTGTGGGCATCTAGGAGAAATGCACTGTGAGCATGTGTGCCTACATGTGCGAGTGAACCATTAACTAGAAGCACCAAATGCACCAGACATCTGCAATCTCAGTAAAACAGCTACTTCTGGGCAAAACCCCGTGGACAGAGGGCTTCCTTCCTCTGGTCCACCCAGTGAAAAGCTGTAAACCTCAGTCGCAGACTCCTCCTGGGCATCAGTCTGTCAAAGCTACCGGCAGGCTTCCGGCAAGACCCCAGCACCACGGGGACCTCTTAGTTCTGACAGTGATACGGGCACCATGGCAACAGCAGCGGAGGACCAGTCCCACTGGCTTCCCTGAATCTTCCCGAGAGGTGTTGTCACCCGGACAGAGTGACCTGTGCGCAGGTTCTCGGGAGAGAGTGGGCAAGCAGAGGCAGGAGAAAGATGCATTTCCCAGCAGCAGAATGGACACTCAAAGACACACTGGCACATGTAAGAGGATGCGGCCTTCACAAAATAATTCAAGATAAGAAAGTAGAAAATATTAGACGTATACACAGAATGTATTTATTCTAATTAAAAAATGTTCTTGCTCCTGAAGCTCCTCACAAGGCTGAAGGAGAATTTCTGCGTGAACAGCACACTCCCAGCCCCGCCCTGCAGCCTCCGGGGGAAGAAGGCGCCAACGTGGGATTTCACAGCAGCCGCAGCTGCAGGACGGCGTCCACGTGGAAGCCCTTCAGCCCGGACACAAGGTCCTCACGGGGCTCCCAGGCACCCTTCGACATCGTCTCTGCAAGCTGAAAACTGACTTCTACTAAAAGCACAACATACTAATACAATTATTCTCACGTTAGATAGCCCCCAAGTAACTGTGCGAGGAGGATCTTTACCTGGTCCTTTCACACACGTGCGCCCGAGTGTGGCAGAAGGAGCACTGGATTTAAGCTACGGTACTTTGGTTGTGTTAGGCAGGTAGACATTAGCGGCCTGAAGGACAAAGGACGTCTCTGAAATAATGGGCGCTGCCAGGTAATTACAGAAAGAGCTCAAGGTATAATGCACTTACTATTATTTGTGTCAGGTCTGAGACCCAAAGTGACTCCATGGAGCACAGTGACACGGTCCTCCTGATAACTGGCCACCAGCTCTCCACTCCAGAGCAAGGCATAAGGCTTCCTGGCTGCCGAGCCTGCAGCCCATCGATAATGGGAAAGGCAGTGACCCTCATAGACCCTCCTGCCTCGGCCTGGGCACTGCTGTGAATTAGGAACTTTTCTTTTTTGGGTTTCTTGCAGAGTGAGGAATGACTTACCCTCTCAAAAGGACAGGAAGACGGTTTGCAGTTCCAAGAGGAATGTCGATAATCATCATCACCACCCCAGTTCCCAGACCCCAAGACTCCTCTTGGGTGCAGACAAATGCATCCAAACTCACACTGGGTGCAGGTACCTTCCTGCATGGCCCACCTTCTCGCTGGAAGGCATACCTCTCTCCATGTCTACTTCACAGTAAATTCCCTGGACTTCTGTGCATCTTGACTGAATGCTCTCATCAAGGGCGGGAGGGACACAGGACCAGGGAAGCCAGGGCCAGCTCCTCCCTGCATCAGGACCCAGCTTCCCAGTAACACTTGAACTGCTGTGCTTCCCATGTTTTTAGGATTACGGAAATTTCATCTAACTGTCCAGCCCCAGTTTTCTCACCTCTGCTCTGAGTTTACTCAAATTCCACGCCTTGGATAGTCACGCAGGACACCACGGGCACCAGTTGACCGCTACATGCGTGTGCAAGAACTCTGTAACTCAACCCTGAGCACCAGCGGGTGGAGGGGCATTCTGAGCACACTCACTGCGCTCCAGTGTGCAGTCTGTTCTCAGGGCCCAGGCTGCCAGCAGGAAGGGTGGAACACAGAGAGTGGAGAATAGCAGGTAATGGAATGGGCGTCCTCTCTCACTCTGGACCGAAGTCCTTCTAGGCTCATCTACATACTGGAATTAGGAACTATGTTTCATTTAGGAGAGAAGTACATCCTTCTACTCTAAAGATATTTATGAAGTAGAGCCACAGCAGTGATCAAAGAAGTGTGGACTCTTGGGAAGGAGAACAAAGGGAAAAATACTCATTCTAACCTAACTCAGTCTGGCAGGGAAACAGAGGGAGAGAAGACAGTAGTAGAGAGGTGGTAAACAGTGAGCTGTAAATCAGAAAACTTGGGTTTCATTCTCCACCTGTGCTATCTGCAAAATAGTAAAAGTCTACAGAAAAAGAGGATGGAAATACAAGAGATTACCTAGTTCTCCAGATACTGGGGTTATCACAGAAAGACCTTTTAGAAACTATAGCAAATATATTGGAGGAAACATGGTAAGATAAATAATTTTACTGTAAGACGAAGGTTTCTATTAGAACACATCAAATGAGATTCTAAAGTTAGAATTTATTTAAATGAAATGGATTTAACAACAGTTATTGTTTTGAACGCTGATTACTGGGTGTGCACATAAGAGTTATGGGCTTTATTACATGGTCTGTTCTATATAATACATCAGTGCACGTGCTGTTGATTTCCTTCCTCTTTCAGGGTGGCAAATGGGCTGGGATGAGCCAAGGGTAGGCAAGAGGGAAGCAGGGAGAAGAGGTGAAAGCCATAGAGCTGGCCACTAAAGGAGAGAGGACAGGGGAGCTGGAGGTGATGGAGAAACGATGTTTGAAAGGTTTTGGAGCAACAGTAACTGAATTTCAAGTATATTTGGAAGTTTGGAGAGTTAACTTGGGGGAGTATTAGGTTTGAGATTTCTGTGATGCATCTTTCCCTTACATGGGTAATGAGACACATAGGTATAAAGCCAGTGTGGAGATCTGAGCTGAAAATATAAACTGAGGTCTTTGCATAAAAATGACAGGAAACCACAAGACCAGGTGAAATCAGAGAGACAGAGAGAAAATAAAACGGAGAAGAGAACGGGACCAGGGACCAGGGACTGGGTCAGAGTGCTATGCCGGCACTTAGGGTTCGGATGGATGCAGGCGCTAGAGACGCTCCTGACAAGGGCGGGAGGCCGGGGCTGTGGGGTTCCAGCCAAGAGTGGAGGTGTGTGATGGGGATGGGGCAGCAGAGGCTGGGAGGCAGGCTGAGGTGGCCTGGGGGTTCCCTGCTGGCCTTGATGAAAGGGTTTCTGTGGGCGGCGAACCTTCCTCGAGAAGGAGAGGAGGCAACAGAAGACCCAGAGACAGCAAACAGACACAACCCTTTTGCTGTGCGAAACAGCCGACAGCAGCATGCCTCCGCACTGCAGGAGAGGGTATCTGACTGCGGCCGGAGGCGAGACGGGGCTCTTCTCCCTTTAATCGGGGATGTTCGGGCAAGATGAGCGCAAGTTCAGGGGCTCAGTGACAGGAAGCTGATGGGTTTCTTATCAGACCGCTTCCGCTTTCTCACAGAAGTTCGCAAACCTTCATCCTTGTATGGGCCTGAATGTCAGAGGATGAAAGAGGAGGACAGTGGTGGCCTCGGGTTCCAGGAAGCGCAGTGGAGGTGCTGGAGGGCACGGCCAGGTCTGCGGCGGACGGCCACGCCTGCAGGTCTGCTGCTTCCCCGAGCAGAGCTCAGCGGCACAGTGCGAGCCGAGCGTGGGAGCAAGGACAAGCTAGATTTGACCACAGTCTGGGGAAACATGGAAAGAAGACGAGGTCTCTCATCCATCTGAGACTCTGGAGCTTCTGTGACGCCCTGGAAATGTCTGTCGCCCCAAGCAGGGAGAAACCGGGGGTGAAATCGGAATTTGTTATTTTTCATGGTGCTGGTCTGTCAAAATCACCCTTTTCCTGATTAAAAAACTCTCTAAGTTTATCAAATGGTATCAAAATCTTTGAACTTGCTTGCCTTATCACAAGGGGGCTGCTTAACCTTTTAAAAGTCTTCTCTCGGAAGAATTATTTAAACTGATGAAATACACAAAGCTGTTATGATTGCAAAGCTACAACATTGACAACCCACTTTCTGGTCCCAACTTAAAGACGCAGTTGTGAACCTTCCTTTCCTCAACCATGTCAGCCTCAGCAGACCCACTTCAGCACGGTACAGTGTTATCACTAACAGCAAACATCCTTTAGAGGTCTGCTGCCATTAATGAAGACAGAAATCTCCATTAGGAACATCGTCGTTCACAGGTTATCCAAAATGAAACACTGAATTTCTCGGTCAAGTTTTCTTCCAGGTAAATATTTTTAAAACACACTCACGAACAATTTCAGTATTCTGCATTTGCCTGATGCATTATAAACTGGAGACGTGTAATTCACTTAGACACATATGCTACACTAGCGTGTCTAGGGGCTGGGGATTTAGCTCAGTGATTAGAGTGCTTGCCTTGCAAGCACAAGGCCCTGAGTTCAATCCCCGGCACCACAAAACAAACAAATAAAAAAAAAAACCATATACACTAGCGTGTCTGTAATTTTAAAGAAATTATAACGCATTGGGGGACATCCCATGTACAGCAAACCTTGATCGCTTTTTCCCGGGAAAGAATATGGAGTCATGTGCACGCCCGCCTGCTGGTTCTGGAGGTTGGGAGGAAGGACGCTACGGGAGCTCTGTGGGCGGCACGTGCTGGGCCCCAGCCGTCCTGGAGGGACCCGCTTCGCTCTCTGCCTGGCTGGGGCCACCGTGTCTTTCGTGGCTCCTTCCTGACATCTGTGCTGGCCAACGCACACCTCACTGCAGTGTTCCCCGACAGCCGGTGCAGAGCCAAGCAGACTGGCAGACGAACCTTTCTAGTCATTCAGTAAATACGGAACAGGACTCTCCAGCAAGAATCTTACCTTCCTCTTAACATCCAGAGTCTCTACATGTAAACGAGTCTTCCCAATACTCATTTCTCAAGCAAGTCTTTCTAGTAATGATCTCAGTGCTGCTTTGATGACTTCCCCGCAGGGACAGTTTCTCAATCATCTAAGAGTCTCAGTCTCCTACCCAGACACAATCAGCCATTCTGAGCACTTTGTGGGCCAAGATGGGTGTGCAGGTGGACAAATGGATGCTCACTGGTGAGGCCACTTCCGGAGGACACTGGCAAAAACAGTGAGGTATTTAAACTTCAGTGTGCCTGATATTTTCTGCCTAGAAAATGATCAGTTATACCAGGGCCCTGATTCCTTCACAAGTTAAGGAAGGAACTGACGCAGCTTGTCTGCACATCTTCAAGCGTACGGAACACCAGGCACGGTAACCTGTCAGCATCGCAGTCTTCCTTCGCAGGCTTGTCTCGAGTTCTCCATCAAAACAACCAATTTTCTGACATACCGGCGAGAGTCTTCTACAGCTCCTGCCACAGAAAGACCCCAGAGATATGTGCTCCAAATGAGAAAAAAGCAGACTAACGAATAGCACATGTGGTAGAAACGGACACTAAGACACTCACAGAAGGTGCATCCACAAGAGAAGCAGCGACTGTCTCACCCAAGTTCAGATATGTGGGAGTCCAGGAAGGTGCAGAGTCCAACCACGTCAGTGCAAAGCCGCCACCGTGCAGACGCCCAGGAGAACACGGGGACCACACCACCTCTGCTGGGGGGACCTGAGGCAGCCTCTCCGGCCAGGACGCATCCACTGAGTGCCGGCTGGGGAACACAGTCACGCACAGGCCTCTGCTCATTTCTGAATGATGACCAACCCCACTGGTACCCCACTTCCAGTCGAGTAGCGCTGCTCTTGCTGCACCCTGGAAGTCGGCCCAAGGTTTGGCCCTCCGTGACTTCGTTTACTCTAAATCCTCTTTATCAAGAGCCTGATTCTTTGGCCACATGGCCAAGTGCTACTTGTCTTTCAGACTCAATTCACATCATCTCCTTTGGACTCTCCAGCCCTCCACAAAAGAACACCTTCCTCTTGTGAAGTCCTGCAGAATCTCTTGGTCTCTAGCATTGTAATTTCATACTTTGCTTTGCGTTTCTACATGAGTCTGTTCAAACTCCCCCCTTGAGCCCTGATAAGCTCCCTGAAGACGTCCTTTACCCAGTAGTGGCCGATGACTATTTGCAGAATAAACGATAGCCACCACCGGGCCGAACATCATAACGGGACAGGTCCTGACCTCTGTGTCAGCTGCTGGCTCTTGGCCACTCCCCTCAGAAGGTGACTAGGAGTCACCAGGGACCAGGTCTGCACAGAGCCAGAGACCAGCCTTTCACAGGGAAACATTTCAAGACATCGGCATAGGCAATGTTCTTTTGTCAGATAGGATCCCGGGGGCGCAGGCAAAAAATAATAATAAATGAAAATAGACAAAACTAAGAAGCGTCTGCATAGCAAAGGACACAATCAACAGAAGAACCAAGAGGCAACCTACAGAACGGGAGAAAACATGTGCACCCTGTCAATCCAGAGGGGGAAAAGAACAGTTCAGTCTCACTAATCACCAGGGAAATACAAAACAAAACCACGATGACCTATCATCTCATCCCAGTTAGATGGCCACCATCAAAAAGATGAAAACAACAAATAATGGCTGGGATGGGGGGTAAAGGAACTCTAACGCACACCTGATGGGAATACAAATTAGCGTAGACATTATGGAAAACAGTACAGATATTCCTCAAATAACTAAAAGAACGATAATAAGATGCAGTAATTTCATTACCAGGAATATATCCAAAGGAGATGAAACCATTACACCAAAAAGAGGCCTGCACTTCCACGTGTACTGTAGCACTACTCGCAACAGCCAAAACACGGAGCCAACCTGGATCACTACCAGCAGATGAAAGGACGGAGAAAATGTGGCTTATATACACAATGAAATGTTATTCGCCATAAACACTATGAAATGCTGTAATTTATACAGGATAGACCTGGAGGTCATCATTTTAAGGAAAGTAAGTCTGTCACAGAAAGACAAATGCTGCACACTTTATTTTAGTAAGTCAATGTCCTCCAAGAATGGGGTGAAATAGTGGTCACTGCAGTTTGTGAAGGTCAGGAGAGAGGGGGACAGGAAGAAGTCCAATAAGGGCCCCAAAACACAGAATGAAGAAATGACTTTTGGTTCTTCTTTTATACAGCACAGAGACTATTGGCTAAAACTACCTACAATGTATTTAAAAACGACAAGAAGTGTATGAAATTCCCCACATATGAAAATGATTGTTTGCTATCAAAAGGCATGTTACCCTGATTTGATTATTACACATTATATAAACATATCGAGTTAACATAATGAACCCCATGAAGATACACAAATATTATGAATCAACACAAAATGTGTGTACACTCAATATGCCCAGGCGAGTGCAACAGGCCCAGCACACACATAAACTGTGCAGGAAGAACCGGCACAGCTCTCAGCGGCTCCCAGATCACACCAACTCCAGACCTCTGCAGCACCTACACAGCATTTGAAACTTACCAAAGGATAGGAGTAATGTCCTAAAACAAAAACTCATTTAAAAATGAAAGATATTCTCATTAAACTGTTCAAGAGAGCAACATTAATATTAAGCACGACAAAGACTCAGGTTCATGCTTTTTATTAGTTGCTAATCATCAAACCTCACATTCACACAAAAGGGTCGGACAGCTAAGGGGCAAGACGGATGCCGAGCAGACCCTGTGTTTACTCTGCAGGGCACATCTACATGAACGAACACAGAACAGAAGGACACCAGGGAAAGCAAAAAATTAGCTCTATCAGTCATTTCATCTATCCCCTCAGGAGTAAGCAGGTTAAACATATCAGAGTGACTCAAATTTTATTTGGAAATAGCCTTTGATTGTATTTCCAAAATAGACAAGATTCATACGGCCTGAGGAATGAGCAAGAGAAGCATAAGGACAAGCTGGAGAAGGACGGATAATCGGGAACAGCAGCCACACAAGGATGGGCCCTGGGAAGGAGGGGAGGATACGGGAACTGGGGCACTTTCCTCTCAAGAGCAAGCGGATTCTCCCCATAGTACATCACTTCATCTTTCCCTGAGAGGAAGATGCTGTCAAACACTTATTCTTTAAGCAAAGAAACCTGCCCCTAGCTTTGTCATAAAATAAACAGAAGTTTAAAGACGATTTTTGGTTGATGTCTCCAATGAAATAGTGCTGAAGTCCATACTACACCCCATTATTACCATTGCATCCTACATCTGTTTGCATTCACAGTAACTTGCAATTCCCATGTTCATATTATCTATTCAAGCGTCTATCACCCGAAGTAGATTTCTGACCCAGGGGAGGTCTTGAGTACTTCTCAACATTTTTGTTTCAGTAGCAACTATAGGTAGCTAAGGATGTTGCAAAGTTCAGATCTTGGTTAGAGCACTCTGTTTGCAATGTTGTGGGGATAAACAGAATAACAACACACACAGAGATGTAGGTGGTACAGGATGAGTGATGACAAAGCGTTGCTATTTTTATCAGTATCATGGTTATGAAATTTTTATAGTATATGTTTTATAAATATTTGCTGCCTAATGTGGTTTGTGACCCTATCATCTCAGGAATAAATCCCAAAGTGGGAGACTGTGAAGACTCACAACAAAAATAAATCAGGTCAAATACTTAGCTCCGTAAGACTCTGTCGTCCTGGAATTATTTGTCCAGGAAGCAGCTAAGCCTCGCAGCCTGTGTCTTGTGTCTGGCCAGGGAGGCACAGTAATTGTGGCCGAGGGATCAAAGGACAGAATTAGGGAGGAAGACAATAAAAAGACATCATCCTTACCACAGCTCCCAAAAAGGACCCAACATTCGATTTCATAAGAAGTACAATATTGTCAAAGAGATACAATAAATTTGAACCCAAGACCAGCCAATATTGAAAATAAACTTTTGAATATGTGTTTTCAAACAATATTCTTTAAAAATACTAAGGAAAGAAACATGGTTTGTGCATAATAAGCAAAGATTGTCAATGATGAGAATGTTCAAAATTAAGGACTAAATCTCACAGGGAGCATGCTGGTAGCAGAGTCCAAGCCAAATGGAAAATTTTAAGTCCCAAGAAAAACTCAATAAACTGATGCTCTTGGAAAAAATCAACTGAAAAACTACCAGAGCTAAGATTTTAGAAATAGGACCAGTTATAAGATAAACATTCACACATGGATAGCGCCTCTAGTATACTAGTGATATCCATTTATGAAAAGTAATGAAAAGATATCCCATTCAAAGGAGCAATGAAAGTATAAAATCTATAGAAAGAAAAATCAATAAACACACAGGAACTACACTGAAAATGTAAAATAACTTGCAGAAAGATAGAAAATAAACCTCAAATAAACGTTAAAATTATGGAACAGCAGGGATGAGAGGATTTGTCACCATAAACATACCAGTTCCTCCCCAAACAATCCGCAAATTTAGCTCCAATACGAATTTCAGCTGATGATCTAGAGTCTAGAACTTGTGAAAAGAATCAAAAGTCAGACTGCAAGAATAGGAAAAATAGTCCCCCCAAATGAGAGTGAAGCTCCACGGGGCAGACTTAGGTCGTGGTTTTCCCTGAGACGACACAGGCAAGAGCGGCACCAGACCATGTCATGACAGGGTTGCCGAGGGGGACCCGAGGCCGGAGCGTTGGAGGGACAAGTCCAGAGCTTAAGCTACCAAGTCAGAGACAGGGCCGGACCGGCCAGCACGGCAAAGCCACCGAGCAGGTGGGTGACCCGGCTCTCCATGCTGGCCTCTGCGAAGGAGGTGGACAGACAGCAGGCTTGGGGGTGACTTTGGAGTTCACGGGACCCCAGCAGTATCCTCGCCCCTCAGCGCTCAGGCTTCGAATTCCCCAAAGCCCTTGGTCACCCCTTGGCAGATGTGCACCCGCCCATCTCGGGTGGAAAGGCTCCCCAGGGAGCCTCCAGGTCCGCTCCACCACTGTCCCTGCAGAGGTCGGGATCCAGATGGAATGGAGTGGGCGCCTTCAGGACGCTCCAGGCCTTGCACTGGGCAGCAGCGTGAGGAGCCAGACCTGTGACCACTGTATAACATGATGGGCTGCAGCGGGTGGGCAAGTCCTGACTTCCCGGCTCTCTGAATGTGAGCGCCCACTTCTCCTGGCCTATCTTTGGAAACAGGAGTCCATATCTTAGAAGACTGTTGTATGCATTACAAGAAATTAGATAAAATATTTCGTAGCACAGACACTATTGTGCAATAAAGCATTTGCTCTTCTGTGTTTTAAACAGCTTGCTTGGTGTTGGGTAGAAGGACTGATCCCTCCTCCAGAAGCCTTTTGTTGACACTTTCTGTTTCTTACAGATACGACAGAAACAGGACTGACAAGTCTGTTTTCCAACAGCGCCTAAAAAATCCTTCAGCACAGCCTGTGAGGCCCCGAGAGATCTGAGGAGCAGGAGCCCCAGCCCCAAGGCCCGAAGTGGTTCTGCTGCAGGAAGCTGGGTGCCCCTGGCTAGCATGCACGACCACTTGACAGTTCCACGCTGCCTGTCTGCAGAAGGCTTTAACCAGAGCCCGTCCTCCCGTGCATCTGCAGAGGAAATGTGCTGGCCTTGGGCAGTGGCGTCAGGCCAGGGCCCTTCCCAGGCTGCAGGTCACAGGTCCCTGCCACACGTTTCCTGCAGTGTGCCCTGCGGAGGGAGCAGCACAGCTTCCAACCCCCCAGGCCAGGACCGGAGCACAACTCCCAAGTCTTACCTCCTGTCCTGCGCGCACTGCCTGATGACGCTACTTTCCGCAATGAGGCGAATTTCTGAGTGGCTTTATGGGTAATCTTTACGCTTTCTCTCCAGCAGCAGAAATTAACGTCCCACTCTGAATCCAAATGAGAGGCGCAGCAAGCACAGGCATTTAGATCAGGAAGGAAAAAGGTATGTGAAGCAAGGACTCCTGAATCTTCACCGAATTTAGGAGAAAGAAGTAACATGGAAAGTCTGTAAGTATTTTCCACTCAGTTCCACACCTCTTCCCAAATGCACACACACACGCTTAGCACGGCACGCACGCTCACACCTTGGCACATACATGCACCGTGGTGCACACAGGCTTTGTCCTTCATCCTCTGAGACGACACAGTTGGGAAGGCACACGCTGTGCGGCGGCAGGTACACCTCCCCTTCCGTGCTCCGTCTCACTCACCTGGGGAGGGAGGTGACGCACCCAAAGCCGGAGCCCCGCAGACCCGTGAACTACACGGACAAGAAATCAGCTGTGGCTGGAGCGGAGGAGAAAGGACGGGGAGGCGGAGGAAGAAGCAGAGGAGGGCGGGACACAGCTGCTGGGAAGGGGCGAGCGCGGGGAGTGTGACGCGATGGGACTGACACTGCAGTCTGGGATTTTCACCATGCTGCCCTCTCCAGTCATCAGGCCCCAAATCCAAGGGACCCAACTTTGAGTTTTCTTAGTGTGAAATGAGTTCCTGCTTCTTTTCAAAGATTCCCCTCCCTGCCCCTACTCTTTGGAAGAAAGAAAAGTAAATTGTGAAAGAAAAACAGGAAAAAGGTTAAATCTCTACCTAGGGCTCTCAATACGATGTTCCAGCTTCCCAGGACTCACAGAAAACAGAGCAGGAAGCTGCTTGCTTGGCCAGGGCAGGGCCCGGGAGCAGCGTCTCCTGCGGGAACCAGACCTGACTCTGAGCAGCACTAACAGGGCACCCAGCCGTGCCGGAGCGCTGGCAGGATGGACCGATGCACCCTGAGGAGCACTGCTGGCTGGAAGGGCCCCTCCCCTCCCTTCACATGACAAGGCACCGTCTCCTCCTGCCCAGGTCCCCTGGTGAGACCCTGCCTGCCCGGGACTGGGCACGAAGGGTGCAGACAGGCTGCCCCTGGGGATCCTGGGCCTCCACTGCGACCAGCCGGGTGGTGAGACGGGAGGACGTGGTGACTGGAGGAGGGAGAACGAGGCTGAGTCACACGAGCGCTGCAGAGTCCATCCCAACAGAGAGTAATATTAGGACTGTTTTAAAATCAAGGGTTACATATACTATTCTGGATCCCTACATTAATTGTTCTTTTATACATTGCAACAGTGATGTGGGAACACTCAAATGTGTTCTTAAATCCTGGGTGTATTTATAAGTAAACGTATTCACATTCATTACATTTAGACCAGTTTGTTCTAAACAATGCTTGAGGTTGTCTTAAACTCTTCTCTTCCCAGCGCCCAGGTCAGCCAGAAGTGACTGTAGTTGGAAACCACTCAACAGTTTTCTCAGTCAAGGGAGCCTGTGGAGGAGATGAAAGCGTTGGCGGGTCACTGGAGAGAAGGCTCTGAAGGACCCAGAAGCAGGCCGCCATATTTAATCCACTTCCGGCTCGTCTCTGACCTTTGTCCTTTGTGAAGAGGACGCAGCTCTGGCTAAGACACCGCTCTGAGGCATCTCGGGGGACTGCAGGATCTGGGCTCAGGAGTCCACATGGCGTGACATACATCACACTGATGTAGTCTGCAGCCCGCGTGCCTTGAGCTTCGGGGAAAGCCCGACAACTTACACGCTGATCAGCACATGCTGACTGCTTCTCCAGGACACGAAAAGGATCACATCGCGATAAGGGTAGAAGGAGGGGCAAGGATGAGTGGGAAATACCAGGCTGCACATTTCAGTCTTACAAGGAACTTTCTCACAAACAGCTTTGCAAAACTGCAGAGAGCTGTCTGGCCCAATGAGGAGTCCCACAGCCCACAGGGATGGGCTGGTGATTGCTCCAGGCCCTCCAAATCTAGGGCTCTTCGGTTTTATAAAAAAAATTACATGGATTTCTTGCGCGTCCCAAAAAGCACGGCACACACTGAAGCAAGGGACACACATTCAGGAGTTAGAATGAACTTACATTATTTAATACAGAGACTAAGCTAATTCTGCTCCCTCATGCAAAATTTATTTAATAAAAAACAGTGCACACAATGGGAACAATTAGAAAAACACACAACAGGAGGTGAATGACACGTGTCTGCAAGTTCAGTTTACACTGCCAGGAGAAAAGGAAAATGGTGTTTTACACAACTGACAAGCAGTGAGGTAGAAAATTAGCAGCACACACAGCACGTGCTGAGTGAATAGCAACGTCTCAAATCCTCGGCAATAGGCCGGCTCCTACTGCAGCACACAGCTGCCTTTCTGCAGATTCGGAGAAGAAAGAAGGCCCTCTCCCACCACCCCTCCCTCCCCTCCCTCCCCTCTCTTCTCAGAGAGACTGCGCAGCAGACACAGCAGCTCCTGGGGATTGACGTTCTCCATTTGTCGGCTGGGCATCAAACCCATCTCCTGTGCTCCAGGCCTGGTGAACGTTAGATTTTGGGAGGCTGGCAGCCTTGATTTTTATGATTGTACTGAACAATTCTGGGTCATTCCATGCGACCCTGAAGGAGTTAGAGAAACCGATTTCTGAGAATCTTAGAAATTGCTCTTTTACAAACAGATGCTTTGGATTCTGTGCTGTCTACACGCAGAGTCTCTGGAAACATCCGCGTCCCACCGGGGTGCAGGCGGAGCAGCAGCAAACACAGCTCCGGAGTGCACGTCGCCAGGCTCAGAGAGCTTTTGTTCTCTGGTTTGCTTTAAAACTACTTTAATCGTGCACACAGAAAAGTGCAAGGTACAGAGACGAGGAGGGAAGGGAGGAAGAAAGGGAAGAAGAGATGAGGACAGAGGACAGGGGAAAGGAAGGAGGGAGGGAAAAGGGCCAAAAGCTTGCCACTGATCACAGCGTGAACACCCGTCAGGCCGCACCAGTCAGGAGGAACCTGACACTCCCTGCGCGCCTCAGCCCGGCCCTTCTCCTCGGGTTCTCCAAGGTTGCTGAAGTCTTGACCTTGCTTAACCACTTCCTCCTCCCGTTGTCCTGGTGTGAGCCGGTGCTCACACCCCGTAATTAGATTGTGTTTTGAACTTATACAGTGTGTGTTCTTTGGAGTTTGCCTTTTCTTTCCCTCAAAATCACAACTGTTAGATTCGCCCGAATCGTGCAGTGGCCGTGCATTCATTGCGATCACCACAGAGCGCATTTCCCTGCACACTGTTCACACCCCGGCGGGTCCTCGCTACCGGGCTGCCAGTGCGCTGCAGGGTGCTCAGCAGCACGCCTGGCCTCTACCCACCACATGCCAGCAGCGTGTCTTCCCCAGTCAGTTGGGAAAACAAAAACTGGCTGAAGACATTGCCCATGTCTTCTGGGCGGACATGACCCCCTGTGAGGAGCCGCTGCTCCCTTCCCGTGATGGTCACAATTTACCCGTTCTGCTGCTGGTGTCCTGGCGTCCTGTCGGGTTTGAAGCTACGGGCATAAATTTCTCTCAGCGCGGTTACATCTGTGTACTCCCGCGTGGGTTACACCTGTGGCCGTCTCACCACATCCAGAAGAACTACCCCACTGAGTGAGGCAAAGCACAAACCAAGAGCACAGTAAAGAATGGATAGAAGGAGACACGGGGATGGCAGGTCTTGCTAATGCGAAGAGGTCCGGGAGACCAAGCGCAAGGAGGGGAGGAGGGAAGAGGGAAATAAGTAGAAAAGGGACACGCCCTGTGCAGGGACCTAAGAACTTCAATGAATGTAAACATTATATTTCATAAACATGAGCTGAGACTAATAATATCAACAAGAATGAAAATGGGGAAGGGGATTTAGAGGAGGGTGGGAGGAAGGGGAGGGGATCAAAAAAGAGCCAAGCTGCATTACATGCATGTGCCCACCCCGCAAGATGCCTGTAAACTGCACGTACTGCAGACAGGTACTAATGAAAAACAGCGTGTGGAAGCCGAGTAGCAGGACTGTGTCTCCATGCACATGGGCTCACAATCAAAGGCCGGTGCCACCCCGGGGCCAAAGCCCGGACTTCCTGCCTCCAGACTGCAGGAAAGAACTGTTTGCAGCTTTGGCCACTGGGTGCTGGTATTCTGTACGGCAGAAATTTATATTCGAAGCATGCAAAAATTTCCACAAACCAGACACCCCAGTAGAAAGATGAGCAAGAATATGAGCAGGTAGGTAGACACATGAAGGGGAGCCATTTCACCAACAAGCTCACCAAGGGGACACTCAGCCTTGTCGGTCACCAGGAGTATGTGAAATCACAGGTTGGGCACATGTGCGCACCGCCGGGAGAGCTGAAATGAACTCAGCCGTCCGTGGCGCATGGGGTGAAGTGGTGGGGATGCGGACGCCGCTTATGCACTGACCGACAGGCGTGGTGACAGCCTCCTTCTCTGTCGAGAAAGCCTGGCTTCGTCAGAATGAGAGCCCCTGTGACGCTGTCAAATATCGGAACCAGATCTGCTGCCCATCGTCTGACACAGTGCTGCCACTGCTGGGATCGTGGCGGGCACGTTTAGTACCTCCGCAGCAGCTGGCCGCAGGAGGCAGCCCCGGTGGCTTTTGCAGGCCACACTAGGAGTTCCAGGCTTTCTGAGGAAGGGGAGAGGACGGAGGTTGAGCTGGTTGCCAGGGGTTAATGGTGTCGTGGGAGGAACCTCCCCAGAGATGGTTGGGGTGCCTGGTGGTGACGCCCACGGAGGCAGGAGGGTCTGTGACCCCACACCGTGCCCTGCAGCAGTCCATCCTTGTGCTTTGTGGTGTGTCTGTAACAAAGCAAGACACACACCCAAGGTCTCCCTGGTCCTGCCAGCTGCCTTGGGAATCGTATTAGCCCCAAGGCGGGTGTGGGGCTAGTTGGTCTTCATCTTAGCTGTAATCCTACTGAGCAGGCTCTTCCCTTTGAATCGTGTGCCTTTACGGTCTAAGGGTTCAAGATCTCAGAGTCATGGGGATAAGTGTATACTGTCTGTCAGCACTTTCCCCTTGGACATTCCTATCGACAATGTAATAAAACTGAGTTCCGTTACAGGGCAGTGTGGGTGTGAGGATGGAATTGAGTCTTAGAAAAGGGACACGCCACGTGTCCCTCTTCCCATACAGCTATCCAAGTTACCCTCGACCGTGTGCTAAAACACCGTCCCCCTAGCTCTGCAGGGCGTGCTTTGTTGTTAATCTGTGTTCATATGCGTTGGCTCATTTGGGGCTTCCGGGACTCATTTATCGATCGATATACTTATCCTATGATCAGTATCCCTCTATTACTACAACTTTACTATGTCTCTGAATTAAAAACAAATCCTCCCTTGTTTTCCTTTATAAAGAATGCTTTGGAAGTCCCAGTCTGTTAAAGTTACAAGTAGTGGTTAAAGGGAAATTATTTGATGGTTAATTTGTTTAAAAGTATGTTAGCATATGCCAGGTGTGGTGACACAGGCCTGTAACCCTCTCACTCTGGGAGGCTGAGGCGAGAGAGCCACAAGTTTGAGCCCAGCCTGGGCAGGTCAGCAACTTAAGGAGAGCTCATCTCAAAACAAAAAAATTAAAAGGGGCTAAGGACATGGCAGGATGTGAGGGCCCGGGCTCAGTCCCCACACGGAGGGAAAGCATGTGTACGCTAACACGCGGTGGGGCAGGCCACGGGAGATTGGCAAGGCGTTCAAAACTGGGTGAATTTAGGAAATAGTGGATGTTCAATCATAGATATATATATATTTTTGTGCATACTTGAAATTTGTTTATCAAAAATGACAATAAAAAGCCATCTTATATGATCAAAATGATGTGCTAACTAGTCTTTAAATGGCTTCACATTTAGAAAGAAATTAAGCACTAAGAGCCTTAAATTCTGACACTGTACACGTCAGGAGGGAACAGTGTGCTATGGGGATAGTATCTCAATAAAGCTGTTTAAACAAAAGCCTCTCAGTTCCATGAATAAGAATGCTGTTATTGATTGCATTGTATTAAACCTGAGGATCATTTTGGGGACATCTGCTGTCTGAAGAATATTGAGCATTCCCAATTATAAACATGGTGTGTGGCTTTATTAATTAGGGATTCTTTAATTTCTCTTAATCATATATTATAGTTTTCTGTGTAAAGTTACGATACAGCTTTTTTTATAATTGTCTCTGGGTTACCATTCTTTCAAAGATGTTTTAAGTGGAATTGTTTTATTTTCTGTAGGTAGCTATAATTAAAAAAACATTGATTTTATATGTTGTATATTGTTCTTGTATACAGTAATTTTGCTACATTCACTTTTATTTTACTCATTTATGTTTATAATGTCTGGAGTCTTATGAATGCTAGGCAAGCACTCTACCACTGAGTTACAGCCCCAGTCTCAATTTCAGTTTTGAATTCTAGAAATTTGACTGTGTAAAATTTTATATTTTCTATATATACAGCTATAGCTTCTTTGAGTAACAGAATTATGTTGCTGTTTATTTTATTTATTTATTTATTTTGGGGGAGGCCCTGCAGATCAAACTCAGGGCCTTGTTGTTGCTAGGCAAGTGCTCTACCATTGAGTTAAATCCCCAATTCTTCTGTTTATTTTTAAAGAATAAACAGAAAACACTGGCCCTCCGTATCTTTCCATTGATTCAACCAACCATGGGTCAGAAATATTTTTGAACAGTTGTGTCAGCCCTGAACATGTATAGACACGGTCCCTTGTCCTGACTCCCTAAACACCACAGGGAAACTATTTGCAGAACGTTTGCACCGTATGCAATGTGCAAAGATGATTTGGAGATGATTTGGAGAACACAGGGGGAGACAGGCAACTTCTACACCACTTTTTATCAGGAACTTGCACTCCTCAGGTTCTGGTATCAGAGGCGAGTCCTGGACGCAGCCCTTCAGAGATACGGAGGGGCAACAGCATGTTATTTCTTTTTCCTTGCTTTACTTCAATGCCTAGAATCTTCAAACGGTGCCCCAAAGTAGCAGCAATAACAGGCGTCACTGCTGTGTTCCCAATCTGGGGAAGTTTCCAGCATTTCATCTCGAAAGATGACTGTTGCTGCTATCTCATTTCACAGACCCTCCTGCCTGAGGAACTCAGTTCTGACTGCTCACTGGATGCCCATAATCCACATGGATGGTCGTGTCTATCCCATACTTTTATTTTTCTTCAAATGAGACGATCTTATGGATTTTCTCCTCATTCTGATAATGATGAATGCTGAGGTGTCCTATCTGAATATTAATTGAATTTGTATAGGTGAATCCAATTTGCCTGTGATATTACCTTATATACTGTAAGAGTTGGTTTGTTAATGTCTACTTAGAATAGTTGCATTTACGTTCATGAATTTTATTATTGTGTTTTATTCTTAGACTGCCCTGAGCTAGTTTTAGTATCAAAGATATGCCGTCCTCATAAAATTAGCTGAAGTGGTTCCTTTGCCAGAACTGCAGAAAATTTGTCAAGATTGATAGTATTCTTTGAAAGTTAGATAGACTTTTCCAGCGATGCCAACTGGAGTTTTACTTGTGAAAAGATTTTAAATTCAGATCTAATTGCTTTCGCTGTTGCTGGAGCATTCAGAGTGCCCACCGCTACTCTTCGGTCGCTAATAGTAACTGTGCTTCCCTGAGAGTTTATTTTTTTTAAATTCTGAAGTTCATTGTCCTAAGATACATAACACACTGCTATGACTTTTTTCTTCTCACTTTATAAATTTGATACATCACTACACATTATTTATGGTCCTTGAAGTGTCTGAAAAATGTGTGATAAAACTCTTTAATTGCTGAAGTTTTTCTCTTTTTGTGTTCTTGACCGGTTTTACAGGTTTTAGCAGTTTTATTCCTCTTTTCAAAGGAAAAAATTCTTGGCCTTAATTAATCCTGATATTTGCTTCCTAGCCATTAATTTCTTCTCTAATCCTTAATTCCTAGATGGATTTTCCCCAATATCTTGAGATGAATGCTGCGATCGGTGACTTTTGGCCCAATATCATTTTTAATATATCCAGTAAAGACTATAAACATCTCTCTAAAGATACTTTTACTACATTCTGCAGTTTCATGTCATACTTTAAATTATTTATTCTAAATACTTGCTAATTTTCATCGGCATCTATTCTTTGATTCAGGATTTATTTCTAAATATATTCTTTTTAAAAAGTTTGCAGAAAATTTCAAAAAACATACAAAAATTGATAACTGTTCAATGAATCCACCTTGGACACAATCTAGACTCAACAATTTATCTGCATTTTGTTTTTCTGTCTATCTACTTCTCCTTGTCATGATTAGTTCAAAATAAATCACTAGTAAACACTACATTTATAAACAGCTTTAAAATATAAGGATTCACTTAACAAAATCACAATATTTCCTTACTATACTCCAATAATCAAGTCTTTAAATTTTACCAATTTTAATGACCTAATTTAATGGTTTGTTTACACACGTAAGTTTTGATGTTGATATTTCATTTTTTAAAATAGCAGAAATGATTTTCTAATTTCTAAACATTATGTCTTCTGTGCTACATGTTTTCTTATGTACCTTTCTCCCTAATACTTACTATGTACATCTCAACTAGCTCTTCTTAGACTTCTTTTGTGAATAAGAATACTAAAGCTCAGAGAAGTCAGCCCACCCAAAGACACATGCCTCCATGGAGATGGCAGTACAGAGAATGGGCTCCAGCTCAGCACCCTGACTTCAGAAAATTAGGCAGAAAATAATTCAACCATGAGCCTGGGGACAGTAAAGCCAGAAATCAAATCGATAGTTTATTTGGGGGAGAAGGTCCACTTTAATACTGTATTTTATTTCTATCAATCTTTTCAACAAGTAATTCCTGTAAAAATCGTTGAAATAAGAACCTTGAGATGGAAGGAAGGTAATATCCCCCAACATCCATGACTTCTGAGTTATGAAGATAATCTACAGACCTATATAAATTCAATTGCACAAAGGGTCTTTGAGAGGCCACCCATTCTATTACAAAGGGTGATGTTAGACCCGGAGAAGTAACAGAGAACAGAAACAGCGCCAAAAGGTGATGGGGAAAGAAAATTACATGGGTGTATTCGTTTAGGTAGCAATTTCTTATTTAGCAAGTTGTTCAGTAATGATAGTTATTAAATTTAATTAGATATTATGGGACCAATAAAGCAGCAACTATTTGTGCCAATTACAGAATTAGATGTTTTAAGAATGAGAATTTTGCTGAAGAAACAAAATTTGCAACTAATACATTAAAATGCACTCTAAGAAAACAACATGTTAAGAATGCATATTCAGAATTTTCTAAACGTGATACTCAGAAGCAGCCCACGCGCAATGGACGCCCTTTCCTCCCGTCTCTGCTTTGCCTCTAAGGCTGCTTCGGACTGTGCAGACAGCAAGAAGCCCGATGCTCAGAGCAGGAGCTGGGACAAGATCTTTGGAGATGGGGACCTGAGACTGAGAGAAACCAGGGCCGTCGGGGACCTCGGCAAACCGCTGGACTCTCGGCGTTTTCTTCTGCAGAAGCGGAAAGATAAAATGCCCTTCGGACTGACTGGCAAAGTGCATTTAATAATGCGTAAGTACCACCACACAAGGTGAGTGTGAACCATCACTTATCTAAGTCCCCGCAGGAGCGCTCAGCCATCACCCAACGAAAGCAATCAGCAGCGCCAGCTCGAGCCGCACTCCCCTCCCCTCCACAGCCAGGGACGGCTCCGGGAGCCGGCCGAACACAGGAAGGAGCCGGCAGGACGAGAGGGTGCATCCGTGCGACGGTGCGCGTGTGGTCGGGTGACTGGGACTCCGGCTTCCGCGCGGAGGCGGAAAGCCCTCTCCGCGGAAACGCGGGCGTTCCGGGCCGCTGTGAGC
The DNA here is from genome assembly GCA_004026905.1 of Hystrix cristata. NCBI lineage: Eukaryota > Metazoa > Chordata > Mammalia > Rodentia > Hystricidae > Hystrix > Hystrix cristata. Next base: position 29,171 of record PVJO010016506.1, read on the forward strand.
ATTCACAAAACCGCCTTCCTCGGTGCCTTCCACGTTTACGAGTGAGAGGGGTGGTGAGCGTGGAACACTGAGGTGGAATTAAGTGTAAGGATGCAAGTGAGGGAGAGCGGGGCTGTCCCCGAGGCTCCAGGTACCGTGGCACGCGCTCCTGGGGGTGCCCAGCACACTGCCAAGCCCGCACCCCTGGAATGCAGGGGGTGGACCGGCCGGCTCCGAGTCCGCTTTTCATTTTCAGAGCTAAGAAAATTCCCACCAGCATATTTGTGTACCTAATATTTGGATATTAGTTTCTAACTCTATCATATTGGGAGATAATAGTCAACCAGGGAATATTTTTAAAAATGTGCACGCGTGAGTACATGGAAAGAATACATAAAAAAGCTTCTTCTTACTGACCTAGATTTAGTTATTTTTGATAAAAAGTTGCAACGGTCAACCAGACTGATATTTCACAATAGCTACTTAATATTGTGTGTGCATGCGTGTGTGCATGTGTGTTACTGGGGATTGCACCCAGTGACTTCTCAGTGAGCTATATCCCCACCCCCCATCCCCTCCACTTTGTTTTGCTTCTTATTTTTGAGACAGGGTCTTGCTAAGTCACTAAGTTGCCCAGGCTAAGTCAAACTTGTGACATCCCTGCCTCAGCCTCCCAAAGTGCTAGTACTTAATACTTTTGATAGAATTAACAATCATCATTTATGGAAAGCTAAAAAAGGCTGAGATGCTGGGAAAAGTAGTCTATGTACATGCTCCTCTTTAACTCTGTCATTACTCTTTGAGTGATGAAAGACATTCCATTCCAAAGATGGAGATTGAGGTTTCTGACCACTAACAACTGTTGGGGGAGGTCTGTCGGACTGGGGCTGTGGGCACTGGCCAATAGCTCCTAAAGAACCCGACTAGGAAGAGGCGGCAGGCCCTCTGCGATTCAGCCTGCAGGCGGGGTCAAGGCCTGGTTAGTATATCCATTATTCACTCGTGCGACTACACTCACAGTAGTAAAGTGCTCTTTTTACACAGATCATTATAGGAGACTGAAAGTGGGAATCACTCAGGAGAAATGAGGACACAGCTCTCCTGCTATGAGCACCCAGATCATTCAAATCCCTTTTTCAATTTACCTCCGCCTACCCCGAGCTGAACTTAGATTACAATTGCTGTAGTATGCAGAAACGAAACATAGTGGCTTGAAAGGAAGGAGGGGTTAAAAAGGCCTTGTGTTGTCCGTGTAGACCCAGACCAGGGGACAGTACCGCGGGAACGGCCAGATGCTGCAGGCGACAAAAACCCCCAGCGCGAACCCGCCCGCCTCCCCTGACGGGGGCCCAGTGTGGAGGGCGGACTGCCTGGCACTCTCAGACCTGCGCTCTGCTGCAGGCTCAGGTTGCCGCGGGTTGTGCTGCATTCATGTTTTCGATCAATCGTATCTACCTTACAGAACGGCAAGAAAAAGGACCCAGTAGACATGCTTCAGTGATGCTGAAACTCCGGACTCCATCATGTCCCCAGATGTGCCTGCGGCCTCCTCCACAGGCCACGTATAAACCGGGCACCGGTCAGGCTCCTCGTGTCCACTGCTGCAGCTGGGAAGCTGGGAGATACAGAGCAAACGCGGGAAGCACCCAGGGAAGACGGCCGAGGGTCGAGGGCGCGGGCTTGGAGGTGGGGTCTGCAGACCTCCTTCACGGCTAACTGGGCTGGATCCCTGCTCGGCCCTGTGCACAGGCACACCAGTCACTCAAGGAGCAACTCTACTGTAGGCTTGTTAGCCCTAAATTACGCAGCCTATCTCAGGTCCTCCAAGAGGACCCAAGTGCCAGCTTGTACACCATCCAGTCCAGCCCCTGGGCGATGCCTGGAGTCGCCCCGCCTCCTCCAGACCTGCAGCCTCCTGGGCTTCCGGGAAAGGCAGCGCCTCAAGGACCACCGTGAGGTCACCCCCAAGTGGAAGCCACGGGTCCGTGACAGAACAAAAGCTGCCCTGGGCAGAGGCCCTCAGCTGGTGGCGGGAACCTCACTGTTCCAGAAGTGAAGATGACGGCCCCCCAGGACCTCGGATCAGTCCCGAGACGCCACCAACCCAACCACACCTGACTGAGACGCCTCACCCCACCTGTCTCTGTTTCCCCTTTCCATAAAAAGTGGACAGTGATGAAGCTGCTACAGAACAAACCAAGGATCTGGTTTATAAAATGCGCATCTTACAAAAAGCACTAACTATAGAAAACAATAATAAACATGGCCGTTACTGATGTAGCTATGACCGTCCTAGCTATGAATCCTTGCTACAGTAGGAACTATTACTGTCTCCGTTCACAGAGAAGGAGACTAAGCAACAGGCGAGAGTATTAAGATCTACAGCTGTCCTCAATTTACCTGCGGTCCTGAAATTCTAAAAAGAAAGAGACTTACCACAAATGTAAAGGAAAAGTCTGACCTGAATTGGCAACTCTGAAGAGTCTTAATTTCTTCCACTGAAGGACAATATTCATTCATTGCACAGCCTGGACCCTGCTGGGCTTGGTCTGTGGACAGTACCGGCTGCTACGGTTCAGGGCGTTCTGAGTTCTAAACACAGCGGGCCCTGTGGATGCTGAATCACGAATTAAACCCATTTTCACTGCATATTCCTTGCCAAGTAGACCTCAGTTTCCTCACTGGCGATCAGAATCTCAAATGCTCACTCACGGGTCCAGGAGGAAACCTAAGTGGGCAGCCGAGCAGCTGCGGCTCTGGAAGGACAGACGCCAAGCAGCGAACAGAAGACTTCAGGTCCGGACTGTTGCTGCAAGGACACACGTGTCACAGATGTCACACAAACGCTTGAGGACGCGGGATGTAGGGAAGGACTCGGCTAGCGGGGGCAAGGCCCTGGGTTCCACCCCGAGCATCAGAACAGGAGAAAAAAGGTTTTTGGAAAAACAAATCCAATTTTCCTGTGAATTTCCCTGAATTAAGTGGCCTGCAGGCCACAGGCAGGGTGACGCTGACGTCTGCCCTCCTCTGGGCCCCGCAGCCCTCACCCTGCCCCCCAGGCGGCCCTGGCTTGGCTGCCTTCCATGCTACCTCTCCCCTCTCCTCTGCTCCCTGACCAGATGAGGAGATCCTTGAGGGTCCTTGAGAGTGGTGGAGGAGCCGAACTTCCCTAACGCCTGGCTCACTGCCCGGAGCACAGCAAGGGCTTAATGAAAACGCTGGGCAGGTGGAGAGCCAGCTTATAAATAGCTCCAGGTCTGCACGATGGCGCAGCTTCCCCAGGACGGTGGGAGACGTTGTGATGAACCGGCCCCAGGGTGTCTGGAATCCAGCTAGCCCACGCAGGGTGCAGGGCCCCAGCTCTCGGCCAAATGACCTGGAGCTCATTGGCTAACACCCAAGGTCAATCCTGCATTCAGGAGATGAAAGGCTCCCAACCCCCACTCCTTCTGTGGGCAGAGAACAGGCTGGTGACTGCTCATTCCCCTCCTGGCTTCTCTGGCCAAGCAGAGAGCATGTGGGGTTCTCACGGAGACTGGGGACCACCCCGCGTGCTCTCCATCCTCCAGGGTCAAGTCCACCCACGTCGCCCGGCTCAAGACGCTGCCTGAACTCACAGGGTCCCATGCAGGTCAGGGGCAGCTGTGGGTGCTGAGCGGCCGTGAAACATCCTCGTCTTCTCTAACTCAGTGGAAACAACTCTGTGAGTGCATGGTGGTGGCAGGAGATGGCACAGACTTTTCCATAGCCCCACCAGAATATTCAGTCAAGGATGTGGTCCCCAAGATGATTTCACACAGAATGTAGTACATCCCTCCAATAAATGGTCCCATGAAGGATGCACAGAGCGCAGGGTGTGCTAGTGCGCACTCGGGGAGGCTGAGGCAGGAGGATGTCAAGTTTTAGCCCAGCCTGGGCATTTTAGTGACTTAGCAAGACCCTATCTCAAAACATTAAAAGGAAAAGGGAGGGGGGCTGGGGCTGCAGTTTAGTGAGAAGGTCCCAGGTTCAATCCTCAGTACTGAAAAATAAAAAGTGAGGCAGGAAATCAGGGCCAGAGGCTATGTCCCCAGGCACACCAGTGACATCAGGAAGGACTCTCCACATGGCCATGTGAGCTAATGATGATGAAAAGGAGATGACCGGCAGAACTTTCCAAAGACCACAGACGGCTAACTGTGCAATCCCAGCACGAAAAGAGACGTTTGCAGCCTCTGCACCGCCCCGTAATCCACAGCTTCTGACATCTACCTGGAGCTGCGCGCATCCCGCTGGGAGCTCGCTCCTTCACCACCTCACACCCAGAGGAGCAAAACGACACGGCACCCCAGAGCCACTGGCTCCTGTCTATCGGCCCGTCCCGGCAGACGCCAGGACAGCGCCATGTGCCGGCGTGCACGTGTGTGTGCACCACGCTGAACGTCCTGTTAGTAAATGATAGTTCGCAGAAGATGCAGCAGACGTGCCTCTTTACATGATTATCTATCACGAACTGCACCTTACCTGAGAAAGCCTGCCACAGAACCTAGTTCCTTTCGTACAACGACCTCTCCGTAACTATTATTCTGCAACCCTGTTGTTTGCCCTCACTGGGATCAAAATGTAAAGAGAACCAAATTGGGTTGTGACAGTTCTAGTGTGCTGTCCTGAAATTCCTACGGTCACACCAGGTTTTGTGCATGCACACGCTGTCGTTTTTGAGAAGGAAATTACGAGTCAGTACTGTTGTGCCCGTGGTCGCCAGAAGAGGAGACCTAGTCCGTCCTTCTGACCACTGGCGAGAGCAGCCTTCTCCGCACAAGCAGCCACAGACAGATGTTCTGTGGTCAGATAATAAACACAGACTTGGCCAGTCACGTCTGTGCCACCGGGGAGTCGCAGCAGCCAGGGACCATGCGGGACAAGCAGCAGGACTGTCCCCCACACCTCTGGAGGGACCAGGAGAGGGTGCTGGCCAGGTGTGGCTGCACTTGGAGAGCTGGGTTCCAGCATGCAGGGCGCTCCTCACACCACCCTAGCCTGGCTGGCTGTCACCTCACATGTCTTTACATCATAAGAACTGTCCATAGGTGACTCCCGTCTGCCGCACAAAGTCCCTGCAGCCAGACTTAGCTTCGTTCTAACCATGGAGAACCCGAGGTGTCCAGATTTGAGAGCTGCACCAACACAGGGTTAGTGACAAACAGGTCTAAATGTTCCCTTGGAGATCAGGGAGACCCGAGCACTAGATTCATTATGGAATTACGTATTCTGTGTGCGACAGGCAAGCATAAGATATGCCTGTTACAAACACAAGCTCCTTGCTACCTTCTTGTTTTCTTTACTTGGTGGTGTGACATTTATAACTATTTCCTAAAACAGCGTTCAAACAAATCATCATAGGACTGAATTTGACCTGTCACCGTGTAACTTACAGACTGAAACAATGAATTCTTCTCTGGAGAAAGGACAATTTTATGAGTCAATCGAAGAAAGTCAAAAATTTAATAGTTTTATAAAGACATAAATAAGATAATAGAGAATCCGAAATTAGGTGTGGACTGTATTGCTCTAAAAGACAATTGAACAGATACCGTTGTTCTCTCAGCAGGTAAAGCGAAGGCTTAAAGGTTATTTTAAATATGGCATTGATCTAAATATCCAATAACATCTGTGCAGAGACAACACAATTTTCCTTGAGATAAATGTAATTACTTGGGACATTAGTTCCAGGAATACTCAACCATGGTTAGAAAAAACTCATCAGTTTGCACTAAATAAGGACACGAAGAATTAATGCCTTTCTAAGGTAAGAAACTCATTTACTTTAAAGAATATCAGGCTAGGCTAGAAGACAGTCAACCCAGACCAAGTAAGATCCATCCCAAGTGTGGTAACACCCCACAATGGTGTGATGAAAACCGTCCCGCCTGGATTTAAGACAACTATGTACAAGCTGCGATGACCGCCTTCAACAATGAACCTTCAAAATCTAGGCATGGTGGCCCATGTGTGGAAGCCTCACACTTGGGACGCTGAGGCAGGCGGATCAAGAATTTGAGGCCAGTGTGAGCTACGGAGTGATATCCTGTCTAAAAAAAAGAAAAACCCAATATGGGCATTAAATTTGCATGTTTCCATAGGCGACGGTTTTGCCTCCTGGATGACCATCCTGGCAGACGCTGACGAGCACCTAGACACTAGCGTCCCTGTCCCTTAGATTTGAGGACCATGTGTGCCGCTGGCCTCAGTCCTGACTTCCGCCACTCTTTGTATTTTATCAAATGTCCTAGAAATCAGCTCTCAAAAGTCTAATGCGTGACCTCTCCCGAGACCCTCCAGCTCCACTTCGGTGAACCTCAGTTTCCCATGTGGGGATGTGGGGAGCGTGTGGCAGCTGTGAGGTTGCAGTGGAGAGACCTTCGGCCGACAGCACCTCTGTGGGCCGGTTTTCCCTAAGTGTGCAGGTGACTCTGACTCTGAATGGCTGCCTCCCAGCCTAGCAGAAGGGCCTGAGGACAGGAGGCACCAGCCGAGCTGGCTCTAAACAACCCGAGTCCTGAACTTACAGAGGCTTTCAAAAGCCCATCCAAAGAGTCACTGCAGAAATGCCTCCTCACGGCAGGGCAGGCAGGAACCGCCGGGACCCACGAGGAGCCAGGCTGCCACAGTTACGACAGGGGCCAAGAAAAGCCTGGTGCCGACCTTAAGTAATCTGACTGCTCATTAAATCAGATGACCTGTGAGGCTCTTTTATGGACAATAACCACAAAAGCAAAATAAACTACTCCCAGAGACTGTCCTGGAGTTAAGTTTACTGATTAGGTTAAGAGTTGTTATTTTTTTTTTTTAAACTTCTGTGTCGTTTCTTAAAATTGCTCAGGTGCACTGAAATCAGAATTGGAGATAAGGTCACTCCAATCCCCCATTGTACACGGGTGTTGGTGCTAATGATACCAACTACTATGGGGATGGTTAATCAGCAACGTGAGAAAATTCAGACGGTACTTTCTCTGATCTCCATAAAGCAGCTGTTTGAGTCTCCTTTGTACTGCTGTAAGAGCCTACCAGAAACTGCGTATTTACAGAAGAAAGAAAGGCACCCCTCGCTGTCCCGGGGCCCGGGAATCTGCAGTCAAGAGCTGGCACCTTGTGATGGTCAAGAGCCGCATCACAAGGCTGCAGCTGCACTGTGATGTGGGGAGCGGCACTCGGGGACACGGCTAGTGTGCAGGCTCCATCTCTCTTCAGGCTTTACCGAGCCGTGCACGACACCTGACCCTTGTTACCTCCCCCAGGCGCCACCTCCAGACCAGGGTATCCACCTGCGGATTCAGCTTCCAGCAGGTGCACATCTGGGGGACACCCTCACCCCACAGGGCCGGCACCATGCTCCTTAGTGTGGCTCCCTTATGGAGCCAGCGGGCACTGAGCCGTGAGAGCAGGAGAGAGGAGCCCATCGTCACCATCGCCATCTCCTCTTCCTGGAGACAGCGCCTGGCTCGGCCTCTCGTGCGCCAGGATGGGGCCGTGGAACTAGCTCTAGCTGGTGGGACAGGCTGTCCTTCTAAGTTCCCGCCAGGGGCCCGGCAGGTGGTGTGCAGCTAGGATCCCAGCACTCTGGGAGGCTGAGGCAAGAGGATCATGGATTTGAGTCCAGCCTGGACAACTTAGTGAGAACCTGCCCCAGAAATAAAAAAGGGAGGAATGGGAACGTAGCTCAGTGTAAAGGACTTGGTCGGGGTTCGATCCCCAAAATTGCAAGAAAAGAGTCCAATCCTGTTCGGTTGTGGACTTTCTCCCATCAACCAGCAATGAAGAGTTTCTGATGGCGAAGCCACCCGATGGACAGCCCAGACACGTGTGTCCTCACAGCCTCACATGGAAGGCAAGGTCCCTGCCTGCCGGTAGCTAGGACGTGGAGGCGGAGATAAAGAGGGTGCTGGTGGAAGGGGCCTCCGGGGCCACCCTGACAACGTCCAGGAAGGGTCCCAGCCACACCCGGGTGGCCTGGGCCTGGTTCGTCATCCCTGAGAGGCAGCCTCAGGCCCAGAGGGAGCAGAGGGAGCAGAGGGAACATGGCCTGGGTGGGCCGTGTTAGGGATCACGCGAGAAGAGAAGAGAACTCAGAGTGAGCAGGGAGTGAGGAGAGCCAGAGACGAAAGCAGGCAGAGCTGAGAACCAGCCGGCCCTTGCCCTGTCCGGCTCTGACAGCCAAACCCAAGACCTTCTTCGAAGTCTGGTGATGGGGAAAACGCTGAGATTTGGGGGCACCTAATGGGACGGGGGCTCCACCACAAAGGTGCTTCCCGAGGGAAGTGAGTCAGCACCCCCAGCTGTGACCGCAGGGGCGCTGGGAGGTGGGAGCCGCAGTTCCCGCTGCCGAGGGCAGGCAGGAGCACCAGAAGGAGGGAAGCGGGGTAGACAGGCATTTGGAGGATTTCCACCTAGCTCTTCTCAATGAGTCTCTGCTTCCTGCTGGCAGAGTCTCCCGGGAGATCAGCCACACTGCAGTGGCTTCCTCTCCCACCTGCACGCTGAAGGACTGGTGTGGGCGCAGTGCACACTTGTTCCCTGCTGCTCCTCCTCCCTGAGAGAACACAGTGCCAACCTGAGGTGGTGACTGCCAGCCCTCTCCTGTGGCAAAAGCCTTTGCCTCAGTCTCCCCTGCTTAGGAGACCACAGACATTTCCTCAGGCTTCTGGGCCGCAAGCATTTTGTGAGCAACTGCTTATGTGTGTACCCACCTGCAGGTCTACATACGTGGGACGAGTGTGAGAAATGAAGTCCTGGTGAGGTCGTGGAGCTGGAGAGTCTCTCCGCTGCTGCCAGCTGGCCACAAGACCCAGCTCATATCTCCGGGTGATTCTCTGGCCCTGACCTTTACAGACCAAGCATCCTGTGTGAGTTCATCTCATCCCAAGGGAGGACAGAAGGACAGAGATTGGGAATCTAACAGGAGGAGGAGGAAACTGAGGGGGGGAAGTTAGTCGCAGAGGGGTCAGGGAGCTGACTGGGGCTCAGAAACCTGTGGGCGTCGCAGACGGTGACGCCCATGAGGCTCCAAGGGCCCTTCGTGACTCAGTCTTTCCCTCCTGCAGGACGGCCCGCCTCTCTGCCCTGCAAGGTGTGAGCTGCGTCCCTCCCATGTGTCTGCTCACAAACAAAACACGTGTGGAACTCAGCGGAAGTGCAGCATTTCTTCCACACACGTGACACAGAAAGGTGGTCAGGCTGTGGAAGGGTATGTTCTGCTTGTAGTTTTTACTGGGTGTCTAGAATTCATTCAAGAGACAATCCTCTTTATAGATTTGCTCTATGCTGTTGCCCCAAGATAAAATTAACATTTATCTCCATACACTCAAAATTCCCCCAAGAACAAAAAGGAGTGAAGAGGAGTAAGTGCGGGTGTTAAAAACATGAACGGAGCACCATGCTTGACTGAGCCTCGATGGGCCCGAAGGACACGAATAGCCCACTGACACCAGTGGAAACATCTCTTCAGTCTCCTCCTGCCACGGGCCCGTCCACACTCCCTGTCCCCCCACCAGCCCCATGACGAGTCCCACACACCTCCCACTCAGCCTCACGTGGGCCTCGCTTTGGAATTGCCCTTCCCCTAAATCAAAACTCTCACTTTCCTTAGATACCTCATCCAGGCTGGAAGGAGAATTAACCAAGCTAATTCACACAAAGCTCGTGACTAATCCCCTCCCCACACACTGGTTAGCCCACTCGGGAACGTTTGCTTATTACCTCTAATTGGCGAGCTTCAGTCCGTGTGGAGGAGATATTTTGGGATGGGAAGGCGTCTGTTCTCTTCCAGGGAACAGAAGACCAAAATCACAGGTTTTCTCTTATTCTGCCCCCACCGCAACCGGCAAACCTCTCTCCGATAGGCACAGCCTTTTCTTCCCCTCTGCCAACATCCCGAATTGAGGTCAGTGAACTTCCCTCTCGACAGCTTTCCCTCCCTGTAAAAGGGGTTGGCGAGAATACCTGGCATGTCTACTTTTCTTGAGGTGCTGGGGACTGAAGGGCCTCGCACATGTTAGAGAAGCCCTCTCCCACTGAGCTACACCCCCAGCCCAGTGTGCCTACCTTACATGAGCCACAGCAGGAATTCTTTTCTCAGTCCCCGACACTACAATTGTCAATATACAGGCAGTTCTCAAAACTTACGGTGGATCCGAGTTGCCCGAAGGGGTTGTTGAAACAGAGTTAACTCCATCCCGCCCCCAGAGTTTCTAAGTCAGTGTATTTGGGTGGGGTTGAAATTGTGCGTAACTAACAAGCTCCCTGGCATGTTGGTGTGAAGTCCCAGGGCAACACGTGGAGGATCATTCCTTACACCAAACTTCTCCTGGGGAGGAGTATCGAACAGCAGAGAAGTGGGCCTCGGTGACAGAATGCCATGCAGAAGCACTGTGTGTTTGTAACAGCGCATTTCCCGGGACACCGAGCTCGGCAAATGAAGGAAATTTTGGAGTTGAGGAGCTCTGGACTCGGAGTGAAGGACCCTCTCAGTCTGGGGTGCAGTGCTGGGATCACCCTCTGTCGAAAGCTGAGGCCGCTGAGGTGGTGGAGGAGTAAGGAAGTCATCTCTAGTCACCTCCCGTCTTGAACTGAGAATAAGCTCCTGGCAAGTGATACAGCACGCTCAAACTCTGCAGTTATTCTTGAAATGGACGAACACCTTTGACCCTGTTCTGACTTACCTGGGGCAGGAATAAATGGTGAGAGACCCTCTTGAGCCACTAACCTTCTACTCCCTTCTCTTTCCTTCCTCTTTGACTCTTCCCAACTCCCAGGCACCCTAGAAAACCCGGAGGGCTTCACTCGTCCTGGGCAAGCTCACTGTGCGGGAGGCGGTTTGCAGAGTGAGCTCTCTCTCCTCCCAGTTTCGTCTCCATGATGAGCAATTTAGACTCCCTTTTCTCTACTACTATCTCGCTGCCTCTGCTCCCTCTCCCTTTCAGCAGCCCCAAAGGGGATTGAGAAGAAGCAGATCAGATTCCAAGGTCTGGACTTGGACCCAGGCAGCGAAATGCTTCCTGCCAGGCTTTTAAGGTGGTCTTGTGAGCCAACACTGCTTTAAAAGAAAGGACCTGGTAGGAGGATAAGTTGGACAATGATCCAATTGGTGGAAAAAGTCTCTGGTCCGAGAGCAGAGGTAGGCAAGCTTCCAGGAGCAATGGAAAGGTGGTGTTCTTTTTGTGCAAGCAAAATGCACTGAACAGAGAGCAATTTTTCATCCAGCAAACTAAATTTGGAGGCAGAACACTCACCCGACATGATCTTGCTTGGGTTTGTCCAGAATGAGGCCCTGAAGGAGGAGGTAAATGGGACTCATTTATTTGAGAGAATGCACAGGTGGAGGGGGTGGAAGCAAGAAAGGGAAAGAGGGACGTGCAGGAAGAGGTGGCCCTGCAGGAGACCGGAAAGCAGCACAGGGCACACCTGAGTCCCCAGCTCTAGGCTGGGTAAGGGCTGCTGGGTATTCCTGACCTCTCCTCCAAAGGGCCCCATTCCCTCCTCGCAGTCAGGCTCCAGTCGCAGCGGCTGGCGCCCCTCTAACGTCCTTTTGGGGATTTCTCCTTCTCCAGCATCGGTTTTCCTGAACTCTCAGGTGTCAGCAGCAAACTGGCCCCACTGGAAGCCAGATGTATTTCCGTTTCATGATCTTTCACTATTAGTGGCACCTTTATTCTGCTCCATCCTGCTATCAGACTCTAGCAGAGTCATCTTAGAGAAAGCAGTAGGAATATATTCCAAAAGCTAAAACATGATGTATGCAAACATGTGTTAAAAGGCTTATTATTTTTCTAAAATGACTCACAGAAGTATGCTCAAAACTCCCCAAATATGTACAGAGAGTAAAAAACAAAAGACCAAATCCCTGCACTTGCCTTGAGTCTAGCCATGGTTACAGACCCCAGATCCCTCGGGTGGTCAGCTTCATGCGCCAAAGAAATCTCCAACATTGGGGCAATAGTTCACACTTGTTTGTTTTATAGTAGTATGTAATGAAAAGAAGACCAAAATAATAAATAGAATCTCGAGAAATGCATTTTCCAAAGGTAAACACATCTTACACTATACCTGAATGGGTCCTCTGGCGTAACTTTATCAGGGAAAGGACGGACAAGCAGACTGGGCAAAACATGATAGTCAAGCTGGCAAAGGCCAACACCCAAGCAGCTAATTTTATGTTTAAGGAAAGCTCCAAATGCAAAAGCATGATTTTCCCATTTGTTGTATGTTCATATACTGCAAATAGCTATTTTAACCAACTTAGAAGACATAAATATTTTAGTAAAACACAGCGGTATCTCAGTTCACGAACTTGATTCTTTCCTTGATTCTGGTAGCAAACTGAGTTGGATGAGAACTGATTCAAATTGAATGAGTAGGTGTTGACCCCGTGGGGAGATTTGATTCAGTTCTTGTACAGTTCGGTGTGTGAACAGAATCGCGAAGAGAAGCGAGTTCATGAACCGAGGCACCACTGTAAATCTGGTATTTGGCATTGAAACTTATTGAACTTAAATCAATCTGCCTCCTAGATGGAGTGAGTCTTGTAACATGTTGCACAGCCAGTTCAACTTCCTAAATAACACCTGCTTATCTGTAGACTGTTATGAATAATGAGTAAATG
>PVJO010016507.1:0-41759 GCA_004026905.1 Hystrix cristata
TGTATGAGAGCTTGTTTGGAGGTTCTAGCAGAGGGGCGCAGCTATTCCTCTACCCTTGACACTGGAAATGGTCCTCTCTGTTTGGGGTCAGTCGTCCTCTTCGACAGAGTGTGCAGCTTTGTGGGGGAGGCACACGAACCACGAGGGGGAAGGAGACACACCTACTTAGTCAGCCAGATCAGCCAAATCATCCCATTAGTCAATGAAGTGCCGCCAGATCACCCTCACATCCTACATATGAATGAGATTATGTAGTACTTATCTTTCTATGCCTGGATATTTTATGCAATTTAATGACCTCCAGTTCCATTCATCCCTTCTCAAATGACAGAGTTTCATTCTTTTTAATGGCCAAATAGTATTCCATTGTATATGTATACCACATTTTCTTTACCCATTCATCAATTTAGAAGCACAGATTGTTTTCATTTTTGGTAACTATGATAATGCTTCAGTGAACATGGATCTGTAAATGGCTTTTCACATACTGACTTCATTTCCTCTAGACATGGTATAGTAGGATTTCTGTACCATATTGTAGTTTTATGTTTTGTTTTTGTAGGAGCCCCCATACTATCTTCCAGAATGGCTGTCCTAATCTACATAATATGTCAACAGCTAACATTATACTGAATGACAAAATGCTGAAAGAATTCTATATCCTGGACCAACAAAAGGATGCCCACATTCACCATTTTTATTTAACCCAGTGCTTAATTCCTACCCAGAGCAATTAAAGAAGAGAAAAATATAAAGGATATCCAAACTGGAAGAGCAGAAATCAACTCATCATTATTTTTAGATTACATGATCTCATATCCAGAAAAGACTGCAAACCCCAAAGAAAACTATTAGAACTAATAAATAAATTCAAAGGAGTTCCAAGATATAAAATTAATATGCAAAAAGTAACATTGTGTATTTTGATGTAAACATATCTGAAACAGATATGTACAGTGATACCATTTTTAATAGTGATAAAAATACCTAGGAATAAATTTTATCAAAGAAACAAAAAGCTATACAATATAAATCATAAAACATTGATGAAAGAATTTGAAAATAATAAAAAAAGTTGAAAGACGCCCCATGATGATGAACTAGAAGGATTGGCACTGTTAAAATATTCATGCTACCCAATGCTATGTACAAATTCAGTTCAATCTTTTTAAAAATAACAGAGATATTCTTCCAAGAACTAGAAAGAAACAATCCTGAACTTATATAGAATGAAAAAACCCCAATAGCCGTACGCATCTTGGGCAAAGAGAAGAAAGAAAGAGACATAAAACTACCGAATTTTGAAATACAACTGAAAAGTTGTAGCAACCTAAACAACCTGGTATTGTCATACATAGAGACACATAGAAAATGGAACCGAATAGAGCATCTAAAAGTAAACCTACACATCTGTTGTAAATGAAATTTTGACAATGGTGTTAAAAATATGTGTTAGAGAAAAGACAGTCTTTTCAAGGACTAGTCCCAGGAAAGTTGACATCCACGTCCAGCAGTATGAATCTACACACCTGTCTCTCATTGATTACAAAATCAACTCAAATTGGATTCAAGACTTCAACGAAACACCTAAAGCTATGAAAGGACTAGAAGAAAACAGAAGAAATGTTTCAAGACATTGCTACAGTCAAGTAGTTTCTGGACAAGTTAAATCTTTATTTCTTGTTAGGACCTGATAAGACATTTATCATATACTATTTTTATAAATATATTCAGCCCTTTCATAATTTTCTTTATTATTATCTTGTTTCCTACTTTAATAATTTTTGATTTATCACTATTATTTCTTTTTTCTGACCTCCTGTTTTATTTGCTGATCTTTTTCTATGTCCTTCAGTTGAGACCATTCTTTCTTTCAAAAATAAATGTTCAAATTACACACTTCTTTGTAATCGTTGATTTAGTTGCTATATTGTGCTTCTATTTTTATTTGGGAAAGACATTTTCTAACTCTTCCATTTATTTCATCCTAATGGTAATTTATAGGTTGTTTCCAAGTGAACAGTTTAAACATCAAATATTTCATAATTTTATGTATCCTTCTGTTATTGATATCTATTTTAATGTTACTATGACCAGAGTTCATAATTTATTTACTTTGATATATTTTTATTCTTTTAAATTTGTTAAGATGTTATGTCTTTTTTCAAGTGCTGGTGATCAAAGTCAGGGTCTCGTGCAAGCTAGGAAGTGCTGTACCGCTGGGTTATACCTCCCAGGCATTTATTGCTGCTGCATGCTGATTAGGTCAAGCTGTTCTGTGATGTTATTGTATTATTCTACACAATTAATAGTTTTTCATCTACCTGTTCTGTGAGTCACAGGGGAAAGTAAACAAAATCTCAAACTCTAAATGTGAATCTGCCTACAGTATTTTGTCGTTCAGTGCTATCAGCATTTATTTATTTACTTACATTCATTGTGAAGTTTCATTATTAGGTGCCTATCGATTTAAGATTGTTCTATAGATGAATTGATCTACCATCACTCTGTTTAACTTTAGTAAAACTTCATTTTCTGAAATCATTTTGTGACATTAATTTGAGCTTCTAGTTTTTTGTTATTGCTAATGACTCGTGTTCTAAATTTTTCTCTCTTTCTGTATCTTTCATTTGTTCATGATTCAAGTGAATTTCTTATAGTTAGTGCAATGCTGGTTCTTCCTTTATTAAACACAAGCCTAAAAACAACAACAAAAAAAACCACAAGCCTTACCACTTCTACCTTTAATTGTAATGCTTGTGTCATCAAGATTTATTGTAACTATTGATAGAGTTCAGTTGTAAATTTATCCTTTACATTTTTTCTCTTTTGTCTGGGACCCTTAAATTAATTGCAACTTTTTAGTATTTCTCTTTTACTTGTGGTTATTAAGCTAATTCTGTCAATTTGATGTCCTGGGAACAACCCAGAGGATTATTAGTAAAGCACAGTTCTGGGTGTGTCTGGGTGGCCCATGGAGGCTCGACCTTGAGTACAGTATCTGTCAACTCATCCCTTCCTCTCTGGGGATGTTTCTTGCTCTGTATCCTGGCCATTATGCACCAAGCATTTCACTCTGTCTTTTCTGTTCACTCTGAAGTTACTGCATTGGACTGAACCCCTTAAACTATGAGGCAAATTAAACCTCTCCTCCTTCAAGTTGTGGGCATACAGTGTTGTGTCAGCAATAAGAAATTTATTACCTATTATTATCTCTATTATTGACTACCTTACTATATTTCACAGTATTAGTTTAGGGTTATTTCAAGTTACTTTTCATGGTCCTCTGTAACTATTTTTAAATATATAAAATAAAAGTCTACAATACTGCAAGGTTGTGGTTTGTGTCTAGATGTCCCCCCGAAGTTTCATGAGGTCGTAGATGGGGCTTTTTCAGAGGTGGCTGAATCTAGAGTGTGTGATGCTGGGATTAAGGGTGTGCGATTACTGAATCAATCCACTGATTGGTTTGGCACCACCCTGATCCTAGCAGCCTGGAGAAAATATAAGGCACAGGAAGAAGCTGTTTAAATCCCTTGCTTATCTGCCTGCCTTCTGCCTGTCTGCTATGCCACCCTGCTTTGGATCCAGCCGATTGTGGACTGAAACTTTTACAAACTGTGAGCTAAATAAACGTTTCCCCCTTCCACTTTGGGTGTCCGGTACTTTGTCTCTGCAACAAGAGAAAAGTAACTAATACATGCACTATTATTATCTCACTCCCATACATTGTGACAGTTTGTCACATATTTTACGTATATTGTAGACCCACAAAGAATTGTATTTTGAGGAATCAGTTGTTTTTCAAATAAATCAAAAATAAGGAAAATTTAATTTTTAATTGTTCAAATTTTTAACATTTTCATGCCCTCCATTTATTCTATAAATTGATATTTCAACTGGTCATTTTTTCTACAGAGGGATCCCATTAATGTTTATTTTAATGTAACAATGTCTTTATTTTGCTTCTCTTTTGAAATACAGCTTTATCCTATGAAATTCTAAGACAGCATTTTTTCCTTTGAGTAATTTAAAATTATCACTTCCCTGACATCTGAATTACAGCTTTTGATAAGTATGTTTGATTCGCTGATGCAATGTATCTACTTATTTTCACCTTATTCAAGATTTTCTCTTTATGTTTGGTTTTCAGAATTTAGAAAATGATGTGACTATGTTTTTGTTTAGATGTTTATTTGGTTGGTATTTCAATTGTTATTGCTTTCCCAAGCTAAATTTTTCTGGTCAGACTTGGTAGCACACGCCCTTCATTCCATCACTCTGGAAGGCCCATGCTGGAGGGCTTCTGTTCCGACCACGGTCCGCCTGACTTACTGACTTAGTGGGAAGCTATCTCAACAAAAAGAAAAAGCCAGAAATAAATAAATGACTGCGGTTGTTGCTCAGTGTAAAGGGATCGAGTTCAATGACCAGTACCATGAACAGCCCCACAAAAAATATTTTCTACCATTTCTAACAATTTCTTTTGTATAGTATGTGTGTCTGCTTAAACTCGTACGTGTTTAACTTACCATTCTATTTTTAATGTCTTAATCATATTTATTTTCAAACCCCTAACTGATCATACCATGTGAGTCATCTTTAAAATTTTATTTTCTGGAGAATTTTTCCCTGTGATATTGCACATTTTTCCAATTTCTTTTTCACGTGTATTTCCTAGTGTTTAAATGAACTGCTAGACATAGTTTCTGCGGAAAAGAAGTGACCCCCGCAGATCACGTTCATTTCCAGACACGGGTTGTCCTCATCTCCCGTCAGGTGAAAGTTGTGGTGAGTTGAGTTAACATGTCTAGCGGCAGTTCACGTTTTTGTTGCTACACTTGCCTTATGTGTATCGTTAAGACTTCACAGCCTTCCAGTGTTAGAATCTTGCCATTTCTTCATGCTTTTTATATGGCTTGAAATGATGGAGAGTTTCTCTCACTGAAAGATTCATAGTGGGAGGGGGCATGTGAGTAAGGACTTCTCAGTTCGGCTCCAGCCTCAGACGTACCTGAGCTTCAGTGGAGGTGAAGCTTCTTGCCTTTTGTTGATGACACACAGGTTCTCCCCTGCTCAGAGTGGGCTCTAGAACATAGGTGTGGGCCTTGTCTTTCTGTTACTACCAGGAGGATTCTACTTTAATGCATATGGAATACTTGGCATCAGTTGTCCACCTGTCCCCCAGGGAGGAAAAATTGGTTTTTTTTTTAGTGCTAACGAAGTGAAAAGTGTAGGTGGGAGTTGGATTCACTGTTGCTCCCTCAACAGCAGTCGATCTTTGCTTTGAGCAGAGTGGCAGAGTTTCTGTCCTCCCCCAGTGGAAACAAGTTTTTCCAATATTAGAGAAGAATCTGGTGTGCTAATAATGTTTGTGCCCATCACCCCATGGCTGCCACTCCTCAATGTGGGCCGAAGCAATTCCCAGAGAGTGACTATGGTTCCCTGGATACCCTGGTCCACTCTCAAGCACCGTCACATCTTAAATGCCAGCACCATGGAGGGAAGAGCTCACAAACCTGTTATTTTTCTAATGGGCACTGAAAGAAACCTGTGAGAAAGAACTCTCCTCTCGATTAGGTACAGTTTGTTATTGTTGTTGTTTTTGGTCTTGATCGCCCGGATAATTTAAATCATCCCAGATCCCAGTAGTGCACGTTTGGCTTATGGAAGCATGTTAAAGTTTTAGGTTTTAGAATAGTAACCCATCTGATTTTACGATTTCCTCTTCTGCTTCTAATTTTCTACCAAAGTTGAGAAACTGTATGTGTCTCCTGCATTCCTCAGCTGTGCTTGGTGCTCTCTGGAATTCAGTTTCTCTGGCTGCTTTGCAACATTAACTCTCAGCTAGACTTAAAAAATATCATTTTGCAGATTATTTGGCTCTTGGTAGTTTTTAATGTACAACATTTACTTGCTACTTTTTTATTTATAGCAAAAATCAAATTTGTCTAATTGCTGTTTAAAGTTCCTGTCAGCGTTAACCTTTGGATCTGCATCCAAAAGAATGATTATGTAAATCAAATTTTTGACAGAGTTCTGTAACCTCACTGTATGACTAAAACAAATTTTTCTTCTCATGTAACAATAGCACACATTTATCGAGAAAACAGAAAACCCAAGAACAGTGTTGCTCTATGTCCATTATTCTCCTTTATTCAGCAAACAAGCCATTTGAGAATTTCCTTTATGATCTCATGTATATAAAGAAATCGCAAAATGCCCATGAATATACAACTACAGTGGGGAGAAAAAGAATTCAAGTTGTTTGATTTCGGGCCTGTACTCCTATTCGCTCAGTAACAAGATGCCCCTATTTAATATCTAATCTTTTTCTAAGCAGTAGATGCAGGTTTCAGCCTTCTTTTGTCGGTCGGGCCAGATCTAAAGTGCAGATATCTGAAATATGTAATCGTTCTGGCTCTTTCAACCAAGGTTCCATAAATATGTGAGCATGGTCTCACTTCTCAGTTATGAAAATAACCTTTACTCATGTTTTCGTATTCTTCCTTTTAATGGGACTCCTGCCACAAGCTTCAGGTTTGTGCCAGATGGTTGTAAATTGAAAATCAAATAAAAAGAGAAATAAAATACCCTTAGCCTTCTGCTTCACGGCAACATGTATCCAATAAAAACAATAGAAAGCAGATTAGTCCTGATAATTAATGGACTATTTACCAGCTAGCATGTTAGTATAAGAAAAATTTGACCAAAAGTTATGTGACAGTAAGGAGCGAGTGTCTTTTTTAATAAAGTAAGGGGCAGAACCTCCAAACAAATGTGTAATCGTTGGAATATACTTCTGAAGAATTTAAATCAATAAAGTTCTAGCAACTCTTGGTTCTTAAGGTTAACTGGAGGTGATAATAGTGAAAGAGGAATTTTACTGAACCATAAAAAACGTGTCAAATAGATTCTCTTTTTAACCTGCTCTTCAGTCTTGTCAGCTTACTTTTTCATTGCATTTAAGAATTTAACAGAGAAGAGGAAGAATCAGTCTTTTAAAATGACAGAAGAAAACAGATGCGTCTTCATTCCTTTTGCAAATATTCTCCCTTGTTACAAGACAGGAAAGACATTCTTATTAAAAAAATGAAGAATGTGCTAGCAGAATTTCTTTTCTTTCTTTAGTCTCCTCTCTTTGTCTGTCTCCCTTGTCATATTTCTTAGTTATTTCTTACTTTTTCCATCAAGCTCTCTTACCTTTTCTGATCTTCCCTATTCTTCGTAACAACACTTTTCTTCATCTTCCTTCACAAGCTCTTCCATATTTCATACTCACAAAGAACATGCTTTCTTTTCCTTTTCACAGCGACACTAATTCTTCATTTCTAAATGTGGTAATAGGAAATTGAATTGCTCCTTATTTCCTTCTGTTCTGAGTGAAATAGCCAAAAATCAATAACTGGAGACAGGTAACCCAAATGCTCTGCAGGAGATCCCCCATCAGTGAAACAGCTAGTGTCTGTGCTTCTGTGCATGTATCGTGTGGCATGGTATCTGGGTCTGTGTGTTTCCATGTACGTGTGCATCTCTGTGATATTGATTGGTTGCGTGTATGTGTGTGTGTGTGGTGTATGTGTGTGCATCTTGTGTCCTGTGGATGTATGGTGACAGCCAATAATTCACATCAGACTTTCTAAAAACAGTAACTGCCTTGGTCTTGAGGATATTTTAAATAGTTTTATGGATTCATTCAGAAAACATGTTAGTCTTCATTTAAAGCCTAATGTCGCAAAAAGTGTAAAAAGAATAGACCTGAAAAAGTGAATCATTACTAAAAGAGGTGGGCATAGATTAATCATGTTGTCTGCATTTTTTAACTAGTGGTGCAGTTTTTACTAGTAAAATGAGAAAAGAACACAAATTAACAAATTTATTCTCTTACATTCTCAAAGATAAATGATTTGTTTCACATTCATTGTCTTCCAGTTTGGGATCATAGTAAGACCAGGGAAGCTGGAACATTTTCAACATATCTAGTTAAAGCACTTAGCTATCACCAAAAAGAAAGTCATAAACTTGACATTATTGGATGGATAATAGTGAAGTTCCATTGAGGAAGTCTGAGCGGTCACTATATTCAAGACAACTACTTACTAGATATGATGAGATTCAGTCAGGTATACAGACAAGGCTGTGGTTTTCGCATGTGTACTTTAAAACGTTTTGATACTATGTCTGCACAATATTAATTTGTAAGCAACAATAAGAGGAGGTATAGCTTTCTAAATTAATGTCTGAAGATGAAAAATTCCTAGTGCAATCAGTACTTCAAAGAAAACTAGGTAGTGTTTTCCTTGGAAACTAAATGTAAGTATTAAGTAACACTTTTTAAAATACTAAACCTCTTCTTGGTTTCCTGAAACTTCCAGACATTTTAAAGCCATCCACTGTAGCAGATATTTCTTCTAAGGGATATTTCACTTATTTGACTTTCTGATGTAAAGAAAGCATGAGAAAAATAAGAAATGCAAGTAATAGTATTTTCTGAAATTACTCTTGGTAGAAATTGTATGTAAAGAGAGGAAGCTTCTGTTATGGGTGGGGTGCATTACATAGAGCTTTTAGTTAATAAATTAACATAGAAGCTAAATTCTATAATAATTACACCCATAAAAACTATTTTATAAAATTTTTATTCTGATTACTTATCTAGTATTTTTTTTCATTGTTATTAGTACATGTTTATTGTACACAATATTTATGTTCCTTATGTGGAGTTGGTACATGTACATATCTTAATTCCTTTTTAAATACAATTTAAGTATACATCTTTGTACACTATAACAATTTCGCCTATCGCATCAATTAAATATCTATATATAATTCAGTGTAATTCCAGAAATGGAATTTAAATATGAGCCCATTTACAAAATTTAATATATATTTTTGAAATATTATTATCTTCACAATAAGTAAAATTAAAATGAACATTATAAATGTGCTCTTATACAACACCCTGGGAATTTGTTTATTGATGTTTTTCTCAATCTGTGTTTGACTCTGAGTATTAATATTTTTATGCAATAAGATCCATATAAATGAATTGAAATAAATTAATGGGGCTATTATCTATTGCATTAATACTTGCTTTTTTTCCTTCAAATTTTCCCTACCTAGTACCAAATCAGCTTGTATTTGAGTACATTAGATGGTACAAAATATACTAGTCTCTCAGTCATTTTAGACAGAGCAGTTCTCTCACAAAATTCATTATGTTGGTAGTGTCCTTTCTCTAGTCCTTGTCTAGTTTTCTGGAGACAAAACAAGTGTAACTCATCTTCTTTGTAATAGTTAGATGCATTTAGTGAGATTTTAGAGTCTTGTATTCTTTTCCTTTTGCCTTGTTTTTTCTTGTCTACTTTCAGTAGATATGATTTTAAGTTCTATTTGCGCCTACTCACTTTTTCCTTTATACCTAATATATACTATATATGTATATATACACATATGCACATATACACATGTATATATGTACACACATGTGTGCACACATATGCACATATACACACATACATATGTATGTGTTTGTGTGTGTACATATATGTGCACCTAGGCATGAAAAGCAGTATTCCAGAGGGTCTTTGAACAGTAAAGAATAAAATTCAAGTTCTCGGTCACTATTTATCATGCAACATATATTTATCTTTAATTTATCGGTATAAATATCTAGTTAATAAACTAAGATAATCTCATGTTAACATGATTTTTAAAATCTGGTTATTTTCAGTCTGTATATTTTATTTTCATTCTGTAGATATTCAGCTTCCTTCTGTTTCCATCTCTGTCTCTGTCTATCTGTCTCTCTGTCTCTCTTGGTCTCTCCATTCTGTTTTCTTTGAAAAATGGATGGAAAAAATAACAGAATAAGAATGAAGAAGTTGTAGTCAGTGCAAGTTACTCCCTTGTTTTAAATTATTTTTTGACTATTTTAAGAGACATAGAATCAAATTTCATGAATATTTACAATAATTCGGAGATGTCACATATACAAAGAGTTGAAATCAATATCAAATGATTTAACAGCTTAACTAATTATTTCAGTGTAGCGACAATTAATATATATAAAATGAAGATCTTATTCATAAACACATATGGACATATTTCTTTCTGTAGCAAAACTAGATTGACTGTACTTCATGCTACTTCATTTCCATCCTGAGATTTAAAATTTTTCTATCACATTTGTTCACTCGATAAGTATTTATCTCTGAAAGCAAACTTTTGACAGGCAGTCTTCTAGGGACTTGTAATAAATCAGTAAACAAGACAACTTAATCTTTCTAGGCTCATGGAGCTTACAAACTAGTAGAAAGAAACAGGCAATAAGGAAACAATTGAAATCTGTAGTCTGTCATGTGGTGATAAAGATTGTGGGAAAAATTCAAGCAGATCACTAAAGACTGGGAAGATCAGGGTACAATACTTAATGGTGTTCTCAAACAAGCCCTTACTCCTAGGGTCCGAAGAGGAGAGGTAGGAAGTGAGTCATGCGGAGATCTGTCTGCACAACTTGTGGGACTTGGGACAGAGCCAGTGCAGATCTATGTGGGGGACGATCTCCCAGCCCACAAGCCAGAAGGCAGGGGACAAAATGGGGTGCATGGTCAGAGAGGAGAGAAGGACTGGAGAGTGTGAATTCCTGCTGGTAAATGACAATCATATCTTAGGCTTTTACTGGCACTCAGATGAGAACCTAGGAGGGGGGTGTGAAGAATGAAACTTTGATCTTTATTTTTGAGCCATTACACTGTCAACGTTCTCCTGAGAGTAGACTCGAGTAGGGTAAGAGTAGAAGCTGACACAGTGACAAAGTCTGGTGCTCTTTTTGTGGCATTTCTATGCTTAGAATTGAGCTCACTTGCCAAACATTGCCTTATGTCGCTACTCATTCAGAGCTGCATACCATCACTTTCCAGTGTGTTGCATGGTGTTCTGTGTTTCCTCTGGATGACAACGGATAAGACACAGGCTCCCCTTGAGGAAAAGTGAATGCCAAAGGTGAGAGGCAAGGTAGTCACAAAAAGGATCTATGTTTTATAAGTTGTAATTATATTCTATAGCATCCATCTGCAGGGCACAAATAGTATTAAGCTTATTCTGTAGATGTAAAATGAAGCAGCTGAAAATCAATAAATCAAAAATGTTCCAAGACCACAATTGTTTTTCTCCTTAAAAATATGCTCATTTTTTTCACAGATAAAAACCCTGTTTCTATCTGCATCATTTATTTCTTACTATTTTCCTTATGCTTCATTTTCAGCTTAGAGACATTGTCCTCCAGGAGAGAATTAGGACACAGTCATATGAGGTGCTGAATTGAGCTCTGAAGTTCATACGTGGTAGGTGAACTGTTGGAGATGAACTGCTTACCGATGCCAAGTGCTCAGGATGTTTTAGTTTTGCTGGTTTCATTAAACCTGAAGCAAGAAAAGTGTTTGTGCTACTGGAAAACTATCCATGCAGCTGAAGGAAGGAGAAGGGATAAAAAGAAACAAAATTAGTTACCAATCTCCAACGTTTAAGATGTTTCCTTGTGAGGGCAATTCACACTATATAAAACAAAATCACAGAATAGTGATTATTTCAAGACTGTTAAGTAAATTTTATGAAAACAATTTTGAATGTGTTCCTTGCATCTAGCTCTGCATTCAGCAAATGGGAAATGCGGAGAAGTTAACAAAGAGTCACAGTTAAGAGTGCAAGAACAAATGTTGGAGGCCTGGTATTTAAATGTAGCTTCCACCTCTTGATAAATGTATGTTCACTTGTAAGCATTAAAAACTTATTTGTGTCTCTTTCTTCATCTGTAAAATAGAAGTAATTATAACATCATCTACTTCACTGAGTCCTGTAGGACATAAAGAGATAATATACATTTTAGAACAAACATAATAGACATTCAATAAATATGTCACAGCTTCATGGAGTTTATAGTCATTTTAAATTCAAAAACTAAAGATTTGGAGTGGAAGTGGGATACATTTGATAAAATGAGCTACTTCCGTAAAGCTCGTATTAAGAAGATATAGTAATCTGATAAAACGAGCAAGAATGATACAGAAGATTCAACTGCTGGCCAAGTTGTAAGAAAAAGGAGTGTATCATGACTGAGGTAGAAGGGATACAGTTCAGGGAAAATGTCTTGTCAGAGAACAGAGATAACGTGTAAAATCAGAAATGCTGCTATGAATCTGCGGATTTTTTAAAAGAGGAAGATGATAAGATTACACATTATAATATAATTAAACGATAATTTGACTATAATATGATTTAATTCAACTTCGGTGAACACAAAAGGCTATATGGATGATTTCAAACATGATAGATTCAAATTTCTACTGGAAGCTTTTAAGGGAGCACTCACAAGATGCAGGAAGTACGTGCAGGATAATAGAGGAGCAGAAGGCACGAGGGATGGTTTGTGTAAGTGAACGATTCTGGGACTGATTTGATAAAAGAGTTGCCACATGTGAAGTACCAAAGCTATGCTGAAGACAGAAATGAAAGTTAGGGTGTGTTCCCCTCAAATTCTCTACAAAATCTAATGACTGATTAGGTACACAGAAGAGAATCCAAAGGAGACGCAGATGAGTGAGAACGTCTCCGAATTTTAGACCAATTATACTGGAAAATGTAGACAGAGACTTACAAAATGTGAAGAGTCACTGGAAGAAGGGGGAGAAGAGACAAAAACATGTTTCCAGATAGTCACTCCTATCATAATACCCTGAGGAATGTGAAGCCAGTTAAGTACAATTATAATCCATGATTATAGAAAAATGTTTTATATTAATATATTATGTAAATAATTCAAAATAATAAATACTTTGACAATAATAGTTCCCTACTTCTCTCTTCACCTAATGACCATATATAAATAAGTCACTACTAAAAATTCTTTTATAGATTAATTTATATGCTCAGTGATGTTTTCTGTGATGCAAAACTATGCATCCACCTGTGCATGCATACCCAGATTTAAATGTGGTTCCATCGGTATTGTCTTAGTTACTTTTCTCTCATTGTTGAGACAAAATACCTGACACCCAGAATTAAGGGACAAAAGGTTTATTTAGCTCACAGTTTGTAGAGGTTTCAGTTCACAATCTTCTGGATCCAAGGCAGGGTGGCAGGGCAGACAGGCAGAAGGGAGCAAGGTAAGCAAGGGGTGCAAGCAAGGGAATAGACAACCCTCCTTCTGTCCCTTATATTTTATCCAGGATACCTGGCTTTAGGGCGAGTAGCACTCCCACCCTTAATACTAGCACCTTTAATCCTAGCATCATATCCTTGATCCCAGCAGATCTATGCCAAACCAATCAGTGGACTAATATAGTAATCATGCACACTAGATCCAGCCCCACTTATGATCACTTGAGGTTTTGTGGGGACATCTAGACACAAACCATAACAGTATTTGAAACCCAATTATTTCTTAAAGTTTACTCATGTGTATTCTTTTTTTAGATTTGAATATTATGCATCATGAGTGACACCACTAAATTAGAAATCTGCAAGTTTTCCCTCTTTCTCTCTCTCCCCTTACACCCAATCCATCGCTTATCAGTAGTAGGAATGACAAAGTTTACCCCACATAGGTGCTTTTGCTACACTTATTTTTTGAACTGGTTTGACTGATGGTCCCTCAGCTCCCTTCTAATATATTTTTCACACAGAACTCCAAGTCAAATGTCATATATCACAAAATCAAATCACATAAAAACCTTGCTGAAAACACTACAGTGAGTTCCTACCATATTATAACGTCTGGCTCCCTGTATTCAGTCTTAGAGAGTAAAATCATTTGCTTCTGTCTTATATTTAGTATTTTCTCAAACCTGAACTTGGGATCTTTCCTATATTAATTACCATAAACGGTAACGCCTCGGTTCATGAACACTTCAATTTTCAAACAATTTGCTTCACAAATAGAAGGATTCAGCAAAATTTTGTTTCCATTTGCAAACTCTACCTCTGGTGACAAACATGACCACGACCATCATCTTGGCACAAACACAAATGCAGCCATCTTCCCCCAAACTGTAAAACAAATTAAGATTGTAACCTAGGTACCACTGTATATATAATGTGGTTAACAAATAATAAATGTGAAATTATAACAGATGAAATGATCGTGGAAAAAATTGACATATCTTAATTGGAAGTGGACAGATGTTAAAGTTTAAAAGCATCTCAAGTCCTAATTAATTCTAATTGAACAAAGGATATCTGTATTGTGTGAAAGAAAAATATACAAAAACTATTTTATGAGGTGTATAAAGTCTATTGCTTTAGGACCGATCATTCTTTTATCTCTAAAGATGTAAGTAGAAAGAATTCTACTAAGTAATTGAGACTGAAAAACAAATCATACAAATCTATTTGGAAATTTGTAGTCTCATACTGATTATTTTATTATATTTATTGGTTGTGATCTTCACCGAGGACTGAAATAATTGATTTTATTTTTTCTGAGAAGTAGTTATTGCCTGTGGAGGTATAAAAAAAAAAGGTGGAAGTGCATGCACAGATATAGAACTTTGCACTAAATGGATTCAACCAATTATGTTTCTCCAGTTCTTGAGCTTGCTACTTACAATTTCCCTTGAAATGGTTATATCTGCTCTGGGAAAGTAGTGCCAATAATTGAGTTTATTAGATGTGTATATAATTAAAGTTGATAGTGCTTGAGTAGGGTCTTGAGGGCTCTTCAGTGAGGAAAAGACGTGAAATTTTCAGGCATAAGCTTCATAAAATCACACTTGGTTACTCAGATATATTTTGTACTTTCTTCTTTGTTTCAGAGATTTTGTAGGGGCACATCTAACCATGTAACTTTTATACCACGTAACTATGACTACTTAGGCACATTTCTTTTCTATTGTCGTGACATACACTTTTAACATCTTTTGGTTTCTCAAATTATTTCTAACCAACACAGGAAATAAGTAATATTTTAATAGATAAAGTGACACATAATACCTTCAGACCACTACTTTCAATATTGAATAATGTTATAAAATATTGAAAATTAAAAACATAATTTTGAATGTCCACTGAGGAATTTAAAATTTTACTCAACTTTGCTTTCATTCCATTTTGCAAAATTAAGAATGAATTGCCTCTATTTTATACTGATAAATGCAGTATAGGGAATTTCCTATATAATATGATCCAGATTTAGTTGTGAAATCTCAAACTTCAATCTGTGACATTGCTGGGAGACGTTAACTTCAGATTTTTCAGTGCTGTCCCACACTTGTGTCTCCGCTATTATCACAGCTTGCGTCTAGGCAGTGCATACAGTAGCGACTAGTTACTTGAAGGCGTCTTTCACATTGAACCATTAGGGCATGTCTCACATACGCATCTTTCACCTGCCCTGGGTCATGTTTGAGCCAGGGAGTGATATTTATACACCTGCATCACATTTTAGAGACAATAAGCATGCGCCTGCTCCTCAGTTCTCACACCTACGGTAATTCTGAGAGGCTGTCAATGATGGTATTTGTGTGCTGACCACCGAATAATTCCACAGAGGGCACAGAAAGCAAGTATTCCTCACCCCCACGCGGCACTTCTTACCACCTCCACTTCTCCTCTTCCATTTGATCAGAAAGTCATTATTTATAACTACCATTTTCTGAAGCTTGTTTCCCTGGTTTATTTCATGTGTTTGTTTTGTGTTCTTGTAGGTGTCTGAGTTTAAAATAATATCACATGATCTATGTATCATTAGAGAAAATAATATGTAGGGAACACAGCATGTGCAAGAATTATTATGATCAGATTTGGCTTCATTGTTCATTTGGATTCAGAATCTCTAAATCAAAGATTCTCAGCCATAGAGTTTTATTCCACCAATGGGTATATTGGAATCTCCAGAGCTCATGGTTGGAGAGGCATGCAGTAATAAAATATATCTGGGCTTAATGGAAAAACCTTTACCATCACAATATTTTCTTTCATTTCCTCAAATTTTTCTCTTGAGAATTTCATAGGCTCAAAAATAATGTTAAGAAAATATATCGATCTATCTTCTATACATACATAAATTTGTGTGTTTGTGTATCTAGGTGCATGTGCATTTGTGTGTCTGCCTAGCTACATATCTGTCTTTAAATACAAAGTATTAGATGACCTGAGATAATTCAGCATTTTAAAAGGTAGAAGTTTTTGAACAACACCTGTATGTTAACAGAATTTTATAAGATTACTGGGGCAAAAAACGGATAATTTCATTGTGGTGGAAAGAATGATACAACAATTCCAAACAAATATAAAAATATCAGTTACTCATTTTCATTTTACCTTCAAATCACCTCCTGAAATGAAAGTGGGAAAATAGCAGCTATAACATTTTATTCTTTAGTAATAGAACAAATCTGGCCTCTGACCGAAGTTCCAATTAATAGATTGAATACAGAGCATGTCCCCCGCAAAATGCATTTATACTAAATATTAAAAATTAAGGCCTATCGGGGCAGGGGTTCTTAAAATCAATTTGTAATACATCTTCAGGGCCAAGAATAGTGTCTGGCAAATGATATATATTTAAGAAATATTTGTAGAATGAATGTATATATTTTGCTTGCTAAATCTGACGCATCACAATATATGAAATCCAGTGTATAAAATGTAGGGTGTGTGTGCCTTCACATGTGCATGTGTCTAAAATACAGTGTAAAGCTAATCTACAATTTTGTTTTAATTACACAAATTAAATATGAAAAAACATTTCTTCTCTAAAGTATGTTGGGTTATTTTGTATGTAAATCTGACTGTACCTTTTTAGAAATACTGGCCATCGTTAGCATTTCAGGGTCCTTACTCTAAGCCTTTCTCTGCATTTAGAAACCTTGACGTGTCCAAATACAATACCTGTTCTAGATAACATACCCTGCGTTCAATTTCCTGTGAGTTTGGGGGAGTGGCATTGCATCGTTTTATAATTTTTCTTTTTGTCTCCTACTTCATTTTCCCCTCTCGATAAAATCACCTAGGGATCTGTCATTGCCTATATGCGAGGTCCTAACCTTTTTGAAATCCACCTGGTATGCGTGTGCCTCTGTTTTTATAGTTTTTCTCATGCAAATAACACGTTGATTTCATCTTCAGTATCCTGACACTGAGAACATGAAATTAAGGAATACAATTAATGTAATTGTATGTAACTTCATGCACATGAAACCGCTACAAAACATTCTTAAAACTGTAATTATTATTCCTGATGTATATGCATTTTCATTTTTAACTGTACAGTCAAATCGTCCTCCAAAGAGGCTGCACTACTTTACTTTCTCACTATATGAGTCACAGTTTCCCCACCTATTATTCAGAATGTAAGCTGTGTCGACATTGGAGGTTATCTCATTTCAATTGTTAAATTATCATTAAAATGGAACGTTTATTTAAATTATTGAAAATATCTGTGACTATTTATAAACTGTCCATTAGTGAACTCTGTCCTCCGTCTTAATTTTGAGGACTAGTATTTTCTCTAAAACTTATTTATGGGGACTTCTATCTTTTCAAATGGGCTTTTCCTTCTTCCAAATTTCAATGTAGAACCTCTATATGTTATTTAACACATAAATACAATTATACAATTTGTGAATTAAATCCAAGAGAAATGTTTATTGTTTATTATTTTGTTATTTCGACCTCACTGAAGTACTGAATTCGATAATATTCTGTCTACTACTTTTACACTCACAATTTTAATTGGGAATGGCTTTATTTTTACTGTCTTCGTAGAGTTTCAATATTGAGGATATACAGCCTTGTAAAATGAATTGAGTCATCTCTAGTAATTCTCAGTGATAAACTATATAACATGCAATTGATCTCCCAGTTGGTGGTTCTGTGAAACTCAAAATTGTCCTGTTGTTTTGTATGTATTCACATGTGTTTCTGTGGGGAAGAGATCATCTGTAATACATTAATTTTGTTTTAAAATTTTAGACTATTTTCTATTTATTGTGGTAATTTGAAGAATTCTATAATTTCTAACTTTTGGTGTATGTTATATTTTTCTTATAGAATTTAGTTATGCTTTTAAATCATAGTATATATGGCATTAGGTCTCTTTTAAAAATCTTGCTATCCTACACTGTGCTTTATTGTGAATATTAAGTGGTGTTTTTGGTCATGGACATTACAAAACTTGTGAAAGAAGCAGATTTGTGTTTTTTATAAACCTAACATTTTTCTATTTTTAATTTGTGCCAAATATTTTACAATAATGTAAATGGATAATAACCATGCAATATAATTTATATGACTATAATATGTCTGTATCATAATCTTATGAATGCGCTTATTATACCTGAAAGTATGCTGCTTGGTAACTATGTTCCTCTTAAAATATATAAAAAACTATTGTAACAGTTTAAAATATTGTAATTTTTTCCTATCTTTTGGTAAATTTGAGATCTTTGGAAGCAGGAATTAAATATATGTCTGGTTTTTAGCACAGGATCAGAATACTGTAAAATTTCAATGTTTCTTGATTCAACTGAATAAATAGTCTAAATAAATTGTATAAATGTTACTTTAAAGACTCTTTCTCTGAGATTGAGGGTAAATTGGCTTGCAACATATCATGGGCAGTCCAAAGCTGCCCTCCAGATATCCATGAATTATCTATCAGGAGCTTATTTTCACCACAGGATTCGTTCCACCTGTTTTTCTTTCTCTCTTGATGAATTGTTACTATTCATTTTTCAGTTCTGCGAGTATCTCTGGCATAAAGTCACCAAAGCCTGTTTATAAAGCTCCTTTTCTCGATTTGTCACCCCTGTATTAACTGACCCCAGGATTCACTTAGACTTGTAATCTTACTGAAAACTTGAACATAGCACAAGGATTTCTGCAACACCAACAGCCTGAAATGAAACAACAAAGATAGTAAAGCCCGACTCACAACGTCCACTAAGCCTCAGACTAACTGACTTTTATATTTTAGTCACTGATTCTCATCACAAACTCATAGGGCAGGTACCCTAACAATTCTTGTTTTGTTCTGTTGTATTTTGTGTGTGTGTGTGTGTGTGTGTGTGTGTGTGAAGAGATTGAAGCACACAAAGCAAGTACAGATTCATTCTGTATTGCGTTGTTTTTAATCATCATCGGGCAAATTTGGAATAAGTGAAGTTCATTCACTTGAAAGTTCATTCATTTGAAAGCAAATTAAAGTAACCGAGTTGCAAGAAAAATTTTGTTTATTATAACATTAGGGAGAAAGCCACTTAATTTCTTAAAAGACTGGAAAACCAGCCTTGGATGCTATGTAGATAGAAGCTGTTCCCCAAATCATACGTATTTGTTCAGTGAGTACCCTTCTGCCTATACACGGAGGAGGAGAGACAGTGTATCTCACCCTGCTAACATCACTCACATTACACTAGAAGCTGCCCCCAGATACAGTGTGACCAGAGCCTGTGCAACATTGTATATGGAAGCACCACTGGATCCAGTGTCCACATGGATCTCCATGGTCTGCAGATTCAATTTCCCGGGTAGGCTAGCTCACTGAGGAATGCACAATATATTCCCATCCCTTGGAGAAATAGAAAAATTCAAAATATTACTTTTGCAGTTCCTTAGCGAGAGGTGACAGTTGCTCCATAAATTACTCATTCTCTCTACAAGAGTTCATTCTTGAATACTTTTCTCCCATTGAGAAAAATGAGAATAATGCCAAATGATTACCAAGCTAATACCTCCCTATATTCTAATAGTTTAAAGAAACATGAACTTTGTCTACATGGTCACTATATTTGGGATGGCTTTGAAAAAAAATCATATGTGCCTATGTATTTTTTTGTGCTACACAGTTATTGGTTTTAAATTTTAAAAAAATTTAACACAATGTAAAGTTATAAGTAAATTTTACATTATGTTGCAATATTAAAAAACCCATATCTAAGTCATTTTTTAAAAACTTAAATACGTATGATCTAACTGTAAATTAAGTAATCCAATTATGTCTTCACGTTGTATGCAGTAGCACAAAACATTTGGGAAAAAAACACAAAAATATTAAATGCTTATGAAGTATAAATAGACATGCAAGGAAATTTAATAGTAAAATGTGGTAAATATGTTCATGTTGAAGCACAGAGTAATTATTTTCATAATCAATTCATTCCTATACTTTTCCAGATAACATTTGTATTCTAAAAGACTTAATTTTTTTAAAATGAAAAGTATTTATACTTTAATACATATCGTAAATATAGTAAGTTTGAGCTCAAAAAAGGGGAGACATTTCTTGTTTTGTGATTTTGTTTAGTCAGCAGTTAACTTCTGGAACACATTTTTTCCACGGTCGGTCTCCCTTGGCATTATGCTTGCTAGTGTTATGCAGGACAAAGGGGGGCATCTTGGAGAGTGAGGCCCTTCATTGTAACCTCAGGGCCTCATCCCCACTCTCCTGCAGATTCAGAAGCTGGAAGGGGCTCATCAAGTGTCATTACCAATGGTAGTGTCATGAATTGATTATTATAGAACGTTATTTCCATCTTTTATCTTGTTTCATTAGTATTAAAAATTGTGAAAGACATTGTCCTCAGATCAGAACCAGATGAAGAGAAATGAAAAGGGTCAGAAGTTAAAAAATCTGATGGCTTTTATCATAGATGAAGAAACATTATATTCTGCACAAGTGAAATCACAGGGCTGGATAACGGTTCATAGTTTAAGATTTTGCTGCATGAGTTTGTGTGTGTACACAACTATGTGGCATTTATGTTTTCACCATCTAATCAGAAGCTCTTATTTTCAGGAAATTTACACCTAAGAATGAGAGCACTGTATGCAATCTGCATTACATTTAAATATGTACATTTGTGTGTGTGTGGGTGGGTATGAAATAGATAAGAGATTTCAAATCATATTGTTAGATAATAAAATATTTTATCAACATTTTATAGCCTAGTCATAAATTATGTCTTTATATTATATACTCCCCAAATTTTTTGTTAAGTCACAATGAATGTTAAAGTATTCAATAGAGAAAAGTTTATCTGCAATATATGTTGGAGTTTATTAGTGCTTTGCACAATGTTTTTTCATACTAGATTGAAAACTTCTACTTCAGCTATTAAATAATATAAACAACCTTAATGTATGATAAACATTATTATTTATTAATTGTGATTTCATATGCTTATGATCCAGTTATAGATCCATGTGGTTAAATTCAAATATCAGTAATTTATAAATGAAGTGGACTTTATAACTTTGCAAATCATTAGACTTCAATAATGTATATAAAATTATTTTAGTTATGAGTATTTAAAGTAACAGAGACATCAGTAACTATGTATCAGTTTCTGTTACTGGAATCTAGAAACGTCCTTATTTTAGTTATATATGATCAGTATATATACTTATGGCAAACAGCCATTCATTTGGCAATTATTAAATGATTTCACTTTCTGCAAATATTATAGTCATCCCTAAGTCATAAAACCAACAAGCATATCATTTTGCAATTAACATCCACCTGAGCACAGATATCTGGTAAATCCCTAAGTATACATAAGTAGACATTAAAATATGCAATCACAAATCACTAGAGAATTAATCTTTCCTCATTCACCTGAAGAGCTTTGGAAAATCTTCATTTCAGGCAGGTATAAAAACAACCTTTCACTCTTATGATATAATCAGGTGATTATATTGAATGGTGGTAAAATAGAGTCAAATATCTTTTAAGTGTGGGAAAAACTTCAAAGCACTTTTTAAAAAAAATATTATTTTATCCATTTGTGTTTCTATAGACAACAGGACAGCAAATAAGCTGTAATAAGCTGTGTGAAGAGTGTCCGAAATCCTGTGAATTGAGATTAGCCGAGTGAATGTGTGTATTCTTGATGATAGTGTCATTATATCTCTGATTCCTTGAATCTCAGATCCTCATGTACATTCAACACACTTCTTCACACACAATTAGGTTCATGTTCATATCAAAGCACATTATAAAGGGATTTTTTATTTGGTATTACTTGTTTCCTATGTTTTTGACAATTTCTAAATGTAGGATTCATTTTAAGATTGGTTAATCTAACCAATGGAAAATTATCATTAGTCCTGCTTGCTTTTAATGTCTAAAATCAAAGGCATTTATTTATCAACATATTGATCCCATTAGATAAATTCACAAACATAATATTAGTACTATTGTGATAAGAATAGTTGATATCATTTTATTATAAATGCGAATAACAAATATACCCAGTATCTAATACATCAGACCACTCAATGAGTGCCAGGCCTCATTATTAGTGTTCTGCAAAAATAATTATTATTAGAAGTAGAAGTTGCAGCACAGGGTTCTATGAAAACTAATCTGATAATGTGTATAAAAGATACACATACACTTATATTGTCAGATCCTGAAGTCAACATTTATTAATACCTTCTTTCCCTTTGAACAAATGATGGTGTTCGGCGTCACCATTGGACCCTGTAAATGGAATTCCTCGGCCGGGGATTTAGCTCAGCGGTTAAAGCGCTCACCTCACAAGCACAAGGCCCCGAGTTCCATCCCCAACATCAAAAAATAAATAAATAAATAAATGGGATTCCATTTTTCCTTATGAGTATTGAAATGTGTCCATAGGTTATCTTATAAGCTAAATGATTCATTTCAGAAACAGAAATCAATTCTGTAGGCTCTGAAAGAGAAGAGTAAATTTAACTGATCAGTGAACATAGGGCTAAATACAAGAGTTCAAAATTCTTACTACAATTTGTAAAACTTGCCTGATGAATGAGGCTATTATTTTTCTGGTATGTGTATTTCATTTAATTCAAAGTAAAAATATAATTGATTGTTGAGATCTGGAAGAAATTCCATAAGTTGAAATGTGATTTTGTCATGCAGTCTCTTAATTTTCCCTTTTACATTTTCAGTCTTACATCACGGGACTTGACAAAAAGAAGAAAGAAAGAAAGAAGAAGATAAGAAAGAGGCGGCCGAATAAAGGATGAGGAGGAGAAACAAAAAGAAAAGAGGAGGAAAGATCAAACCATCATTAGCCTTCATCTACAAGAGTCAGAATGTAATTAAAGTGCTAGTATCCACGCGTTAATCAAAATGTTTTATTTTAGTTTAAGTGTACATCTAAAATTGATCATTTGCTATGTACAGTTCTGATCTATTTCCTTAATAGTCTTTTGTGTGAACTGATTTGTAGAGAATTATCCATGTGAAACAAGCTGAATTCTTTAATGGGAATCTGTTACATATTTAAAATATTTTCATTATAAGCCTTAATTTTAATGCAAAATAGCAGATGTAAAATTGTACTATTTGTTTTCTTCTATAAACGTATTTATTTCTACAGCCTTTCCAATTTCTTTGCACAAATCAGGAAGAAAACTAAGCTGAACTTGAGTATGACACACATCTGAGGAGTCATCTAGAACCAAACCAGTTATGAAAATAATGGAGAAATCAATTGTCTGTATGTCCCACATAACCATTAAAGAAAAAAACTAAGTATATAATGAATAAACACATATAATGCAGAGGAATTCCTACCTTCAGAAAAAATCAGTTATCAGATGTCAATCTATGGAGAATTTAGATCCTCAAAGGTATTTCTGTTATGCAAGTGATAATTAAGCAAATTTATTCTATTTATCAAACTTCATTAAATTTCCTAAAAATCCTAAAATGAAATGGAATTTATGTCTCCTTATTCACAATAAATGCAACTTTATAACTTAAATTACCATTGAAACTATGCTTGGGGCTTTCCTAAAATAGGGTGCAAAAATGGGTGCACTTGGTATTACAAAGGATATTGTAGAATCCATGAGCAAATTATAATCTAAACATAAATGCTTGAATAAGAAGCTATAATTGAGCCAGGCATGATGACACATGACTGCAATCTCAACATTTCTGGAAAGCTGAGGCAGGAGGATTGCAAGTTTGAACCCGGCCTATGTAATTTTGTGCCTGACAAAAACCCTGTCTCAAAAAATAATATTGTCAAATCCCTGTAGTCTCAGAACTACTATGCAATTGTGACATCCTGAGAAAATTAAAAATCAAATCTAATCATCACTCCTATATTCTAGAAACTTCAGTTTGGATGGTCTATCTATAATTTTTTTTTTTTTTTTTTGGTGGTGCTGGGGCTCAAACTCAGCACCTTGTGCTTGGGAGGCAAACACTCTAACCACTGAGCTAAATCCTCACCCCCAGTGTAGTATATTTTAATAAGTTATAGATATAACTAATGTGAGAATAATTTCAGACAAGTAAATTAATATCAGTATCAACTTTGACTTTGCTATTTAAGAAGATTTTCTTAGTGACAGATGTTGAATACTTCTAAGCAAATATAACAGACACATGGAAAATATGGTATGAGATTTACATCAGGTTATAATTGTGGTGGGATCACCTTTTCCTTTATTATTTAAATATGGTTGTATTATAAGTACTAATAATGAGGGAAACAAGTTGTTTTTCTGTATCCATGTAGTAAAATAAAGACTGAAATTCATATATTCAATAAATTTCAACTCAATGCCTGAAATGAAGCAAACATTGTAAGGCGGCACTGGACAGATGGAAATAAACAAGGGTATACGTGTCCAGAATTCTGAGTCATATAAGACAAGTATCTTTGCAGGGATAGTATTTATAAAAACAATGACTCAACCCAGTGAAAATATCATTTGGGTTTGGGGGTTTAACTATGAGTTAGGATAATCAGACATCATTTGAAACTAAGGGTATTTAGATTCCCCTCTAAAATAAAAGGTAATCCAGTATATGGCAGTCTGTATAAAGAAAATATCAGCAGTCATTTTAAAGATTTTTAAAAAGCAACAACAAAATCATGATTCCCAGACCTCCAAGACAAACTGTAACTTGACTGAGTATATTAATATATCAATAACTAAAGTGTCATTTGAAAGGAAGTTGTTAGTCTTGGAAATAAAGACAAGAGAAATACTTTGGAAATCATTGGAATTTGCATCTAAAGCACTCTTCTGATGCAGAAGAAAGAATTTATTCTTAAGGAGTGTTTCCTCTTCACTAAAATCAAGAGCTAATGGTACTAAAGACTGGTTGGTGGCTTTATTCTATGCACATCATACAAACGTCTGAATGCAGTTTGCCTTCTAACAGAATTTGCTTTCAGGAAAAGGCGATGTCACACTATTAAAATACTACAATCTGTATGATGATTGAGTTTCCACTGTATAGTTTGATGTTGGCATTCTGGTTTTCTATGTTCATCTTTGTGCCTTTGGTGACTATCAGTCTAACTTTGAAAGCATCTCATCCTCTGAACCTCCATATGCTGAAGCAAAGAAGACCTAATGACCTGAGTCATGAGAATTTTACTGAAGTAATAAATACACTCAATCAAAGACCATGGGAGCCATCAGTTGACCTCCATAGGCCACAGTCCAATGTAATGATGGATTGCTACTCATGTGTGGCATTGCTATGCTTTTCACATTTCCTACAATTTTAGGTTTCTGGGTAGGAAACTGTATAGGCATTCAAATTATATTTGGAGATATTTATATACCTTCCCTAAACCCAGTATGATATGTTACCCAAATCTTAATTTTAGGATGTGGGCCTGGATCATTCTGCAGACACATCAGCACGCCAAGCTAACATTTTAGAAATGGTAATGCATTGGTAGATGTGCACACAAGCAGAGCCCTGTGAAAATAGATGCTTCAGAAGAGATTCTGGAAAAAAATGTGTTAGCGTGGCACATTGTGTTTTTTAGGACTTAATGAAACCAAATTAGTTTAGTAAATTATTCAAAACACTTGTGTTTAATAAAAATTCTTCCAAACGAAAATGATACATAAAGCTGACTTCTTCTAGGCGTTTCTCATCTAATTCTTTACTTTTAGATTCTCTCATGTGAATTCTGACTCCAGCTAGGGTTTCTTAAAATCAGATGGCAAGAAAAGGAACAATATTTCTTTTTTTTTTCTTTTTAAATTAAGAAAAGACAATTTATTTAAAAGACAATTTATTTAAAAGTGGTGAAAAGGGGGGAAAGGGAGATGATAGATAGCTACTCGATGAGTAGGGAGCATTCAAAAGTGAAATAGTCCAGGATATTTCTTAAAACTATATAAAAATAATTATAAAGCCCAAGGGGGGAAGTTGTTTCCTTTTTTAGTACTTCTTTTGAACATTCTTTCCAACTATTTTTTTCCAAATAGTTTTTATTTATCTTTCTCATTATCTGTCAAATTCGTTCTCATAATCTTCAGTTGAAAATTCTAGGAGGGCAGCTGTTGTCATTGTTTGACATATTGTTTGCGTCCTGACTACACAGGCAGAATGCTAACTGAACCAGAATTACTAAACAGCTCCGTCTGCAGATTAACGCCTTCCGGGTGTGACAGTAGGAGAAGGACCAGGGAAGGAACAGAGAGCTCTCACTGAGTACAGATCCAGCAGCACACGCCCAGTGATTACTGAAGGGATTTTAAGAGCAGAGGGTACCATACACATTCTTGACCCAGAGTAGTACAAGTGGTTTTACTAGTAGTACTAACAAATTGTGTATTGATTAAAAGTGCAGCATTTTCTCATGTATTTTAATCAGCGAATAAATCCAAACCATAAAATTTACTAGAATGTCCTGGAAGAAGAGAATTAAAAAAACAAAAAAACAACTGAATGCTTTTGTCTGTTTGCTTGTTTTGCAATGTTAGGGATTGAACCCAGGGCCTTGTATATGGCAGGCAAGTGCTCTGCCACTGAGCTACATCTCTGCCCGAGAGCGAGTGTTTCTAGAGTCTTTTCCACCCTTTATCCCCACACAACTATTAATCATTGAACACTTTTTACATGTGGGTCCTTAATGGGTATAAAGAACACCAGTTTCTAAGAGGTGGAAAATGAAAGAGTCAGTGGAGGCAGAGTCACCATCTTGCTCACCTGGTGTTATATTTCTAAACTACAATAAAAGGATCTGGACGATGTGCTGTACGGAGCTCAAGGTCATTTCGGCTGCCTCGCCACAGCCGGAAAGCACACTCACATCTTCGGCTGTGTCAGCCTGCCGTCAAAACTAAAATAAACCCCGCGCAGCTTACTTTTCATTCAGATCAATTAGTTACTGAGTAACACAAGGAAAATTAATTAGAAAAACACTAGTCACGACAACGCATGATGTTATCACTGAGAACTGTAAAGTCTCACACGTGTTGGACCAATAAAGCAAAATCTGTTCCGGATTAGCCTGCTTGTGTCTCGGGGTTCTTTGCCAAAGGCGTTATGCTGAGGAGGCTGATACAGTCCTGGAGATCTCGGATTTCATGTGAGTAGACGTCTTCTAAGCAGTCCCCAGGCACTTCACATGAGATACTGCGATTTCGTTTTCTTTTCTTTTCTTTTCTGTGTTTTCAGGTAATTTACCAAATAAAATCGTTAAAACCCTCAAAATTCCTAAATAAATACTTAGTGACTAAAGATATTATCTTTCCACTTCAATTTTCTATGAAAAAATATTTACTCTGCAATCATTTTTGAAACAGGTAATATCATAAAATTTTCTTTATGTATCTGCCACCATTATAATGAAGAGCATGATGATACATTTGGGTTGTAATTATTCATTTCAATATCTGGAAATTATCTCTAGAAATCTCAATTAGATCTAAAAGCTCTTCCTTAAATCTGTTTGAACGCAGCTCAGTTTAACAGACTCTATTAAGTTTCTGGGGATGATTACGGTTCCTAAAATATAACTACACGCAGTAAAATCCTGGTGTAAGTAGTGCAGGAGCTCTAAGCCTGGCCCCAGGAAGAGTGTTTTGAAGAGCTTCCAGTGTTATTTCCTATAATAAGGCCCACTGGTTGGCAGAACCCCTGCAAGCTGTATAAACAGCATCACATCTGTTCCCTAAGAGGCAAAATGCTATCACAGTTGAGGTGCTTATTCTCTTTATAAGCAACCTTTGTGAAGCAGTAGGGTCTGGAGTTGGCTAGAAGGAATTATCCTTCAAAGTCTTGCATATTCATGGAGGAAGAGAAACGCTGGCCATGACAGAAAGGGTAGACTCTTATACTTTGAGTTTTGATACTTGAAGACTAACTTTCTCTTCATAATGGCAAAATCAAAGTGAATTCAATAGTCCAAACCTTGTTTATATGTCAAGTCTTAAGACTAAAAATTTAAGTCCTCAGCCAGAAAGAGCAATTTAAAAGTTTATTGATTAGCTTTTTAAATAAGAGATTCAGTCTCGACTTTTAGGGCTAAATGAAATGTTTTTTAGTTCACATGCATAGTTGAATTTCACAGCTTGCTTTTGACAAATCATAATAACAATAAAGTTGAATATCCACATTCACATTTGCACATACAACCATAATACACCAGAAAGTCAGTATTCTATTCCCAACTTCTTGGACATGTGGCAATTTTCCCAGATTTTCAAAGATCAACAGGATAAAATCCCAAATTCCTTACTTTAAGCAACACAATGGTATTCTCCCTTCTTTATCCTGTCTGCATTGCTTTTTATTGTTCTTGCTTTTAAAACATTACACATTATTTTAACAATACTATTATTCTCACAGTGGTCAAAGTGGAAAGAAATAGCTTTCATCTGTAATCTCCATCTAGTCGTCGTATTCATATCTGCAAATACCTGCCTGTTCAAAAATTTCATTTCCTATTTTTTACATGTATGGAAAAAAGGCCTCTTTATTACTTTTCTCGACAAGTTTCTCTCCTTTCAAATCTATTATGAACAACACAGTTAGGTTCCTAGATTTCTACGCAAAGAATGAACTACTTAATATACAAAGCACAGTCTTTAACTTGTCGACAAATTTAAACCCCTACCAAGCATCCCGCTCAGCTTGGATTGTTGAACAAACTTAAAGGTGGAGAAATTCATTCCATTACCTAGTAGGTGCCAGACAGTACACTGTGCACTGGAGTATAATGTGAGCTAAACTCAAGCATCTCTCCTCCTTGTAAAGCCTGTTGGAAGCTGATATGTGATTTCATTCTTGCTCCACTCATTCCTGGTGGGCCACAGAACAAATGACTTCACCTCTCCATGTCTCAATTGCCTCATCTATAAAATGATGACAGGAATGTTGGGGATTATCTACCTAATAAGGTTGGTCTAACAATTAAAGGGGGAAATATACATTATATTCACAGTTTAGGGCATTTATATTGGGGATATTCAATGAAGGTAAGTGCAATTCCTTTCCAGTCTCTCTGAATGTCTACATTGCCCTGAGCAGAACCAGAACTTCCCTGCAGGTCGCTTTGTGCAACCATGACGGCACACTGACGGTGAGTTTATCCAGCTTTGAAGCCCATGCCAATTGTCTCTAGGTAGTTTCCATATTATCTAGAGTTTGTTTTTCTCTGATTTCTAAGTTTCCATATAGCATGTGCTTCTACTATTACCATAATTCATTATTATTATGACTAATGTACATTTCACCATAATCACCACTGTCATTTATTAAAGCCTCACTATGATCTAAGCCTAATATTTATTGAATCCTCACAAAGAACATACATTGTTATGCCCACTTTTCACATGAGAAAATTGAATTTGGGGGACTGTTCAGATGGGTAATAAGTAGGCTAGTACCAATAGAATACCACTTAGTATTTTAATCAAGATCCAGATCCACACCTCCTTGACTCCAAAACACATGCTGTTAGCCAGTGTGCTGCGGGTCTTTTGACTAACTTGTTATAAGCATCTTGTGGCCAGCCCATTACAAGATTTATTTGTCAAAAGCATACATTGTGTTTCATTAATCTGTGTTAATATCCCCAGCCCTTTATTCAGGTTCTTGTACATGCCAGATGCTGAATATGTATTAGTGAATGAATAAAGGTCTGAATGGAGAGATGAAGGTATGCTTATACATCAAAAAATCAGAGGGAAGCAGAAGAAAGGTGAGCTGTCAGGGTTTCTCTGTGCATCAGCCGCTCTAGGCAGCAGAGGCAAGAGAGAAATGGAGGGAAAAAAGAGCTACAGACCATGATGAAGATGATTAAAGAGAGTACAGAGCAGCTGTCAAAGCAAATATCAAGCAACATTAATAACTTTATAGCTCACCAGGAGGCTGTCTCAAATATTTCCAAGAAAACAGGATTCTTGCTGTTGCACAGAGTAAGTGAGACTAATAATCAAGTACAGATTTAAAGAATTTTTTCCTGCGTACCTTGAGCTGCAGAAGTAAAAAAAATAAAACTGAAGAATCCTAAACGAATGGAAAAATACATGACTCAGAGGAAAATATTATTGCATTCTTGGTATTTTAATTTGGGGCAGAGTTGATAAGAAATAAGATCTACCCTATTCACCATCTATTATCTAAGTTGTTTGAACATTCAGATAATATTCCCAAATATCTGATGCCTGTCCAAAAATAACTGTGTTGTGAGACTTACCAGCAACATGCTCCAGTACTCCCAAGAATTGATTTTGAAAGCCTTTCAATCTGCGTTGTAGGTTTGAAAGATAGTCTACAATTCTACATGGATAAAAGTGAAAGTTTTAAATCAGATGGTAATTTCTGTTTTTAAAAATAAATTATTTCTTAAAAAGCATTTACTTTTTTTTAAGTAGCAGTAATTCTATACTTAAGGTTCCTGTGTGTTGAACAAATTAGCTTCATGATTTCTTGATTACAGCGCTTGGTACATTTATTTACTCCTCTACACATTTGCTCACTGAAAATAAGGTTTTTGGGTTTTATAGTATTTTGTGACATCTGTGCTTCTATGCATAAAATGGGAGCCACAAAGTAAAGTGTAGACTCAATGGTTTGTCCCACTGAGATAATGTTTACGGTTTCTGGGCAGGAGGCACAAAAAAGTTTTATTATATATTATATTGGTGATGTGAAATACCAAATGTTATTATTGTTATCAACATCTACTAATATTTGTTTTTGTATAGGAAAGAAAAGAGAATAACAAGGGGAAAAGAAGTGAGGTAAATAATGGGAAAAATGTAAAAGTTAAATCAACTAAGGTTAAAATGAAAGCGTTCAGAAAGTAAAGACAAACTGTCATGGAAATGGACGCTGGATGATGGCCTTCTGTAAGTGGTAGAGAAGAGTTAAACTGCAGTGTGTGCACACCTTATCTTTGTCCAAAATCTCATTTTAAAAGCCCAGTTAAGCAGACCAGCCTTAGCTATCTTTCAAAAGGGATCTGCTTTGCATCCAAGCAAAGCTGCTATCAGGCCATCGATAACAGTTCAGCCATTCTGAAAAAAGATACACTTCATGAAGCTTTAGGTCCCTTCAATTGTGCCTCCGTTTTCTTTGGGCCTGGCACATAATAGGTGCTCGGTAAATACCTGTTCAATGGCAAAATGATGAATGGATTAGAAAAATAGTGTTTATTTTCAAAAAATGATGTTTGTATATAGTATTGCCAGGATTAACATGTTTTCCATTACATGTGGTAAAGCTTGCATTTAGATGTTAGGAAACATTTATATTTAGTTACTGGGTTTCTATGAGTCCAGGTGTCCCGAGACAGAACCCTGTTTTTTTGTCACTGTGACGAAGAGTTCTCAGATTGTTATATAATATAATTACATGGGAAGGTGCTATATCAGCTAAACACTTATTACTCAACATACTTGTACACTTTGTGGAAGTCATTTTATGATCTTCAATCTCATTCTCTACCATAATACTCCTTTAGTGTTCAGAATACAAAGAATGAGTTTATAGGAGGTAAAATAACCATGTGTTTAAAGAAATCATGAATTACTTCATAAAT
This sequence comes from Hystrix cristata, assembly GCA_004026905.1. Lineage (NCBI taxonomy): Eukaryota > Metazoa > Chordata > Mammalia > Rodentia > Hystricidae > Hystrix > Hystrix cristata. Next base: position 31,803 of record PVJO010016507.1, read on the forward strand.
CTCAAAGTTTTTGCCTACTGCTACTGTTCAAAACCAAGAGATTTAGGTAAAGTGTGATTTACTCTGACTTGCTGATCTGTGAGGATATGCATATAAAACAATTTTCTCTAATTTAGTGAACTAGCCTTTCTAACATATGTATGAACTAATTTCTCTAATGATATATCTTTCAATTCACATTTTCCTTTTCATAAAGGATGTAACATGAAAAAGTTACTTTAATGGTTATTCCACTACCTAATTTTAGATTTAAAATACGATTTGATTTTATTATAAAATGTATTTTGGTATCAGATTTACATCAGTAACAGTTTTCTCTCTTACTGTATTATACTGTATTTTCCTCTTACTGTACCCGACCTTCATAATTTCCAACATTTAAAATGTATACATGTTGTAAGACATGGATGAAGTAAAAATATTTGTTTCAAGAACAAAAAGAAATGAACAAAGTATACATTACTTACAAACATATAAGTGTTTGTAATAAAAATGCACTGGTTGCATCTCACATTTTGGGATACAACACATTTTATCAGTTAGCTTTGTAATAATTTTAAAATCTATAGATCAGAAAGATACATAGTGTATTTGTCTACAAGAGATTATCTCTCAATATAGTGCTAATCTACCTAGCATACTTATCACACACATTAGTTAAGAGATTCATTTCAAGGAACAAAGGATTTGCAAATAATGTCTTATAGAGTCTCACTGAGATTCTTCTCAGAAAGATGTTTCCTCTCCATAGACTCGGGCAAATCTAGATATAATGGTTCTATGTTCTATGTCACCAAAAGAGAAAATGATGCTAATTCAGAAGGCTCTTCCATTAGCCCCACAATAAAACAAGAATTTGGCAAATAACCTGGTTTTGAAAACAAAATCCTCTTCTATCCTTTTTAATATCAATGAGGACTTTGAGACAATTGCCATTATTAGCTGTAGAGATATTGATGCTCCCAATTCCTTTTGCTCTTTCTCTTATAATAACAAAAGGCACAACAGTAACTTTTGTGGAGCATTTTTGATTTACCTCCCTCCAGTTACCAAAATTTTGTGGATTTATTTTTTTAAATCAATTAGAACTGCATGAAAATCCTATTCCTTCTGTTCATGTAGTGAAGAATGCCTAAAGCTACAGGATATGGGGATTATTAGATATGCTTTTCTAAAGAGGAAATAGTAAGACAAAAATGGCCTGCCTGAAGTTACAGCTTATAGATTGGAAAAAGGCGCAGACAATTAAAAGATGGAGCTACTTAGGGCAAATTACTTGCAATCAAGCTGCAGTTAAATGAGCTTCTTGATGAGGAAGCCAAATTTATGTTGTTTCAAACCAGGAGAAACATTAAAGAAGTTGGGAGGTGAGTAAAATGTTAGTACAGTTGGATCCAGATAGGTTGATAAGAGAATTAAAGTGATTCTGTCTGAAATACAGAATGTACACACACATACACACACATACACACAACAATACACAGAACATCCCCAAACAAAAATTGTGTGATTAAATACACCTTCAGCCTTTATTTACATTTCCCGTTGACAGTCCGTCTCATCGCTGAAGTACTATGCTTTGGGGGCTCAGTCACAAAATATAATCATTTCCATTTTCAATCTATAACTTACTACCCACATTTTATTTGAAAAATGAGGTATTGTTTTAACTCTAAACAACTGTGTTTGTACTTTTCTTTTTCCTCTAAATTATTCCTTGGGGGCTCGTTGAGTTGATTTTGAAAGGGCACATTTGATAATGAATTCAGAACTTACACAAAGCACGAAATCCATGTGAAAGCTTCAAATGTGAAATATTACATTTCTTTCTTTGTTCCCACATGTACATTTTTGCATTCAAGGCTCTATGGATCAGTTTTACTGAAAGCAGGTATTGTCTACATATAGCTGTCTGAATAGAATGACTTTCAGGACTTTGTAATTTTGAAAAGACATCAAGCTAGGCTATCCTTCATCCCATATCTGTTGCATTGGAATGTTAGACATAACAAGGCAGACAAAAGAGAAGTAAAATACTGATCCTTATTGGCAGCCAGCAAGTACAAGTATATGTAGAAATAGATCTTTTTTTTTTTTTTGGCTGACAATTTCCCTTATCTTGATTCCTTTATTCTTTCATGCATTAAGTTTTACATGAAAAGAATCTGAAAAGAAAAATTAAGAGCCTTGTCCGAAATAGACAAAAAAGGCTTTCTCCTTCAAATGATTTCTTTAGTTAGTAAAAACCTTCCAAAATTCAAGAATGGAAGAAGACGTTAAATGTCTTCTTTCAGAATAATATAAATGAATTTGGTTCTGATGCTAACATACTTTTCTTGTACTAATTGAAATGTAACATTGCTAACCTTTCCTTTCTTTACTAGGTCTTCTATTTTAAAACAAGCCAAGAAAATACCCAAATTTTCACAGTAACAGTGGGAGTTAAGGGGTCCTTTCTTCATCTGATGTTGTCTAGCTACATCTTCCATTTAGCAGAAATTAAATAAGAAACACCCTACGGGACACTCCTTGGAAGTTAAACCTTGAAAGCTACATGTCTTTTTTTCTTTCAGTGAATTGTAAATTTTCACTATGATATTTAGAACATTTATGGCAGGTGTCACAGTACAATGAACATTAGCAAAGGAATCTTCAGCGGCTGAAGTCATAACAACAGAAACGGGGCTTCCAAATTCTACTTAAATTAGACCAATGAGAAGAAAGGAAATAAAGCATATATCCAGAGAGTAATGTTTTTTTGTTAACCATCCTATTAACTGTTTATAATTGCCCCCAACTGGAATTAAGATGAGTGATTTTTATCTTAACGATGTCCTCTAATACAAGCCTCATGGGATAAACTTTTAAGAGTAATGAGAAGTTCCCACATGAAATGACCCCAAAATTGAATACCTAAATAACCAACAAAAGCAAGTCTTATTAACAGCACAGAACCAAAGTTCAAGTGAGCTGGATTCCATTCTGAGTACTATTAGTATCTATCATTCATAGGCTAGGAAGATCAGTCTAGCCTTTTCAAAATTTTGTTCTGAATCTACAAAACGGAAAGTTTGAATTAAGTTGGAATGGTGTGACTCTAAATATACAGTACTTCCATAACGCTATGTTGTTTCTTCCTGCTTAAATTTTTCTTTGGTTATACAAAAGAAAAATTTTAAATGAAAAATGTGTGCTTCTTTTGCAGAGCATAAAACTGTGTCTACCATATGAGTAGTTAGGTCCATCGCTAGCCTCTGAGGTCTGGGGATGAAAGCCACAGATAGTATGACCTGTGAGCAGTTTGATAAATTGCTCTGTCTCCTACACTGTTAAAGTCTTTAGAAATCCTGGCGAACTACTTATTTCACCCAGCATTTTACTACATATGTCAAAACATATCTATCCTTCTCCCCCACTGTGCTGCTCCAACACACTTCTTTGGGGAAATAACCACGCCATTTAAACCTCTCAAACAGCACTGAATAAGACTCCCATCACAACTTACTCAGGAAATGATTGCAGAAGAAGATCTTCATAAACCTCGCTTCTTTGCACAGTCCCTCTAGTTCATGATCCCTAGTCATACAGGCTTCTTTTATCTTAATTCTCAAATTTGTGACAACCCATCCCCACACCATAGTATCTACTCTAATTTGAATATCCTATCTTAAATGTCCACATCGATGTATGTACATTCCCCCCACCCGAAAACTCCTTTTCATCCTTCAAAGCTCAATTTCACTGCCTCTTGGTCCAGGCAGCTCATCTGCAGCTCTCTCCCAGGCTGTGTTAACTAGGAAGAAGAAATGGCTGTATTCATGTCTGAAAGCTGGTACTGACTTGTGGCCTTTCATTCATTAAACAGGTTTTCTTATATGATGATGGTCTTAGGACAGTATTATACCTGCGAAGAATGGAAAATGTGAGGCATCTAAGACATAGGATGCAGAATTCACACACAGTACTTCTATCACCTTAGATTAGTGAAAGCAAGTTTCAAAGCCAGCCTAACTCAAGTAGGCAGGGAGACAGAACCTATTTTTTGTAGGCAGCAGAAGAAACATCACAATGCTAAGGGGGATGGGCACCAGAAGGCATGATTCACTGATGGCCATTTTATAACTCTACCTCAAGGTGTAAAATTTTTTTACTTAATTTCCATATTTCCCATTAGAATATCAATGTACTTGGGTGAGGCAATAAATTTATTAATTTGTGCCATGTTGTTAACACTTAGGTCTTTATGTATTGAATCATCAATAAATATTTATTTAAGTGAAAAATTAAATGGACAAATCAATGAAGGAGTAGATAATCAAAAAACAACAGATTTTATGAAATTTTAAATATCAGAATGAAATTTCATATACTAAAAAGTGATATTCCCTGGCCATCTGGAAAGTCGGAAACTAAGCAAACAGAAGATATATGAGATTATTTACATGTTATTGAGTAATTATGCAGGACATGGAATTGGAATTCGGGCGATCAGTTGATGAGGCCATAATTACCTGATGAAATACCTGGTGAAGAATTTACCTTTAGGCTGAATCAGTTTTTGTTTTTTTAGAATCCATTTCCTGTAGTTGCAGAATTGAGGTTTCCTTTTCTTGGAGGCCACAAGTCATCTCTGACTCCTGCAGAGTGTCCACAATCCTTCTCACTTACCTTGCTCCATATCCAAGTCAGCAACAATATGTAAAGCCCTCCCCATGCTCTTATTTGTCTGTCGTTCTCTTCTGTCCTGGCAAGGAGGACGCTTTGTTTTTAGGGCTCATAAATACAGTGGGTCTGCGTGGATAATCCTGGCTACTTTACATATCTTAAAGTTAATTGATTATTGTTCTTAATACCCTTTGTAAATTCATTTTTACCACATAATAGAACCTATTTACAACATGGCACCAGGAGGGAAAGGTCAGGAGGCTGAAATTCTGTCTACCACTGGTACTCAAACAGCAATCAACTTTCAATTCCTAGGAGACAAGGAGATGATCTGCATAAAATAAAGCCTTAAATATGGAGCAAACTTAGATTAGAATCTAGAATCTGGAATTTATTGGCTGATTACACCAGTTAATGTTACCTTAATAAACTTCTGTATTCTCTAATTCTGAAAATGTGATATTTATGGCTACTTTAGCAATGTTTAAATATACATAATGAATATATATATAACAGCAAAAATGTTTTCAAATGTTACATATTGAACATTATGAAATGAATTGAAAAGAGTAAAATCTAAACACACTGAGAGAGTACACTAAAGTTATTTACTCATTCACTTTTTCCAAAACATATTGAGTCCTGATTTGGAAGAACTTAATCTAACATGCTTTAACATTTAAGAAACTAACTTTCTCGGTGTATGAAATTTGTCCTTAGCAAAAATGAGAATTTAGGAAACGGTAATTTCAGAGTTCCAAGTCTTTCATATCTGCCTTCCTTCCTACAGTCTACCGAGACCACTGCCATTTCATATGTGTGCTATAATTAACCTACTTATTGATCTCATGATCTCTGAGAATATTTATTATGCAGGATCAGTTTAATCAATATCTCTGATATGGATAACTGCAATCTAGAAAATACAAAATCAAGTGTAATGTGAAAACACAAAATCCATTCAAGTGCCTGGACCATAGAGCATTATGGGATGGATTGGATCCCCTCAAATTCCTACATAGAAGAGCTAACTGCCATTTCCTCAGCGGGCGACTGTATTTATAGACAGGACCTGTAAAATGGTAAATTAAAATGAAAATGACAGGGTCGGTGCTAATCCAATCCGACTGGTGTCATCGTAAGAGGAGCTTTGGACACCAGGGAGCCGTGTGTCTTGCACACGAAGAGGCACTGTCTATGGTGGGAGGGTTCAGCAGAGACCAGTGCTTGTAGTAGTCTTCTCTCAGACTCGCAGCCTCCAGAGCTGTGAGAAAATAAACTTGTGCTGTTGAAGAACTCTGTAGTATTTTCTTAGAGACACCTTGCTAACTAATACCCAGAAGAATATTGGAAATAGTTGTTTCAAGAATTATCAATGGTAAAAAGAAAAGTCTTATCCACAATAAAATTTTCTTTAAAAAAGACTTTGAGGATTAGGAAAATATTAAGATTGACTAGTCATCATACCGTCACAATTTTAAATTCTCCTTTTGTCAGAAGGAGAGAAGCGGAAGGATTAGACAGCTCTGGAATATAATTTCAATGGCTGAAAAAAATGGAAAAAAAAATGTTGTTTGCTTACCCTCATAAAAATCTCATCCTGAATGATAGAATAATGGACATTTTATTAGCAAAACTACAGAGAAATACTATAATTAAGTTATGTGTTACATTGTTCATATGATTTTAGAGCAACATACTCTTTTAAATAAAGACTTGGAAGTGTATTTATACTTATGATTCACTCATTCATGAATTCATTCTTTCAACTAATATGTACCGAGTGCCTACTATGTGCCAGGTGCACTTTGAAACATGTTAATAAGTGGTGCAGATAAAGGACTTAAATTCATATTAAGAGGATGGAATAAATCAACAATATTCAATTTAACAGTGTTAGTGATGATAAAGATGGAGGTTCTGTTCTCTATATGGTGTCAAGGAGGGACTTTGGTGGTAAGAGTTTAGCACAGACTTGAATAAAGTGTGGAAACAACTCATTCAATTATTTTGGGAGAAAACTTTCCAGACACAAGGGTAAGGACAAGCAGCTGAAAGGGTTTTAGGCTAGAAATATTCTTGATCTTTGTACAAGAAATAGTAAAAACAATGGCTTTTTGAGATGGAAAGAAAAGTAGTAGGAGATGAAATTGGAGTTATAATTCAGAACAATTTCAAGTAGGATGAAGGAGGCTTTGGCAATGCCTTTGGACTTTCCGCTTGCTATCAGAAGAGGTAATGGAAAGTTATGTGCAGGGTAGTAACACGCTCTAAGCTGGTTTGGTGAGGATTTTTTTGTGAATACTGAATGGAAAATATACTGGAAAGAGAAATAATGAGAGCAAGTAAAGTAGTAGCAGTGGATGAATACGAAATAGATTTTTAGAACTATAATTAAATAAATCACAGGTTTCATTATATATAAGGAGAAAATAAAATTTGAGGCTGATTTTAATACATTTAGCTTGTACAAGTAAGTATCTGGTGATGTTCCTTCATTAAATAGGATCAACGGCCAAAGATAAATTTGGAAAGATAAAATAAGTTTGGTGTTAAAGCTTGAGTAACCTCTGAGATGCTTAAGCGGAGGTGTTCAGAATAGACTAGAGTCCAGGGAATTGGTTTGGAACTGCAAAGCAAACTTTGAAAAGTTACTGGTATCGTTTGGCTATTGGCATCCATGAGCACTAATGTGGTCACCTAGGGAGTGAGGAAAGATACGAAAGATGAAATTCAATGATAAAATTCCATGCTACACCAAATTTAGAAAATAGGAAGAGGAGACGATAGAAAAAAAAAAAGACTAAAATGGAAAATCAAGGCAGTCAATAGGACAGAGCAAAGATGTATTGCTATGGAAGCTAAGAACAAAAATGCTTTAAGAAATAAGAAGTGACTAAAATTTTGGGTCAAATGCTATTTAAAGACTGAGTAAGTTGAAATCTGAAACTTTGCTTTGCGAATATTTAACGCACTTTCAATTACTTTTAGATAATGGAATTATTTCACTTCAGGGGAAATTCTAGGCCAATCTGTTATAATAAAGCAGCCATTGCATTAGCATATAGGCAAAGAATGAAAAATACATTTTAAACTTTATTACAAAAGTAGTCTTATTTTTAAAAATGAAGTTGGGAGCTGAATGTTTATGTGCATTTTGTTCTGACATTTATTTTATTCCAAAGAGTTCTGGGAAAAAAAAAAGAAGGGTAAAATCAGCTCTCTAAGGTTGTTCTCCAATGTAGTCATCGATTTCCTAAGAGCAATTTTATAAGTGAATTTTACTTACGCCAAGTTGATATTTTTGGGGAAGGGAAGAAACTTTTAAATCCATTAATTACATTTAATAAGCTACCTATACAAGAACAATGTTTCATAGTCCATAATCACTAAAGGTTGCCAGCAAATGTATTTGTATTCCCGCTAAAAGATGGAGATTTACCTCAGACTCCTCTCCAAATCCCACTGAATTTAGATATTTACAGAATAATCTAAGTATTACAGCCATTATGTTAAAAGTAGGCCAAGGACGTATTTTATGACTCCAAAGAATAGACATTATAACTCACCATTTTGGAGGTAAGCACTTTTCTTCAGTTTGAAAAGTCCCCTTGCATTTAAATATTTGTTTCTTTATTTTACCCACAGTAGATGTTTCTGAGTTGTGAACTAAAATAACTTCTAATTCAGGATACTGTTGACCACTCTAAACCTGAAATTGACAGGTTATTATAATTTTGGTGCTACATAATTTGCATTTCATAAAATGCAACAAAGGAAAATTAACTTTCTTATCTAACAACAAGCAAGCTATTTTGTGTTATAACACTAGAGAGGTGCACAGCAAGTAGTTGCAAAATAGAAGCTAATTACACAATGTCAAATGGAATGACAAATGTTTGAAGGCTCCATTTTACTACTTTATAAAAGAAAGACTAAGTATACACAATACCTACCATATATATATGAAAGAATTACTGTATCTTCCCCAAAATTTTGATCACCAGGATCTCTTATGCTGTTAACTGTGAAGAATCAAAGCCATGGCTGCTATATTGGAGGCTGCCAGTAGGTGGCAATATGACTTATAAAGACATTGAAAGTAGCAGCAAGATGCATGTACAGGACAAAAAAGACATTGAGACGAGGTGTGTGAAGAAAACATTTCAGAAAGAGAAAGAAGAAAGGAAAGAAAGAAAGAAAGAAAGAAAGAAAGAAAGAAAGAAAGAAAGAAAGAAAGAAAGAAAGAAAGAAAGAAAGAAAGAAAGAAAGAAAGAAAGGAAGGAAGGAAGGAAGGAAGGAAGGAAGGAGGAAGGAAGGAGGAAGGAAGGAAGGAAGGAAGGAAGGAAGGAAGGAAGGAAGGAGGAAGGAAGGAAAGAGGAAGGAAGGAAGGAGGAAGGAAGGAAGGAAGGAAGGAGGAAGGAAGGAAAGAAAGAAAGAAAGAGAGAGAAAGAATTTAGCTGGGTATGATGGGGCAGGCCTGTAATTCCAGTATTCTGGGATTACAGGCTAAGGAAGCTAAGAAGTAGGATCACAAATTTGAGTCCAGGCTCACCAATTTAGTGACTTAGCAAAATTCTGTCTTCAAAACAGAACAAAACAAAACAAAAACCACAAGTCTGAAGATGCTGCTCGGTGTTCAATCCCCAGTACCAACTCCCCCACCTCTACAAAAAAAGAAAACAAATGTATTTCTTGGTCAAGAGAATTAAAACAAAACGACATCTTTCTCTCTATATTCTTTCTTTTTTTTTATTATCATCCTTCTTTTTTTGTTTAAAGATTTTCCTATGAAGAAAATCTTGTGTTACATTTTAGAGGTTTTTTTTTTGTTTTTATGGAATGAACAAAAATCTGAGCAAAAGAGAAAAATTCTGAAAAATATACATATATGCCAAGTGAGATCTTTTCAACGAATAATATGAATAAAAACAAATAAATAGCTTATTTTTATAATTCAATCAATAAATCACTCGGTTTTTAATAAAATAAATCAGATGCTCATATTAACCACATGGTGATGAATAACAAGTGGGAAAGCAAATGAAGAACTTTTAAAAAATACACACATATGCATATATAAACACATATGGACACTCACACGCATAGATACATGCACACATTTAAAATGTTCTTGTTAACTGAAGGTATTTTAGTATAGTATAAAATAATACTACACATTTCAAGGGTTCTTCTTGGTACCTCTATATCAAAACTCAGAATATATAACATCTGTCTATTATAATGATCATGGATACAATTATATGTGGTATGTTATTTTAAAAGCATAAA
>PVJO010016508.1:0-41797 GCA_004026905.1 Hystrix cristata
CTGTACCAAATTTGGTATTTATCATTTCTGTGCTAGAGTTTATATTTTATCACAGATACTTATATTGTTCTGTTTTGCGTACATTAAAAGTTTAAATAAGTGGTGTTGTACTATACATCTTTTAGAAGCCAAGACAGTACCATGGGAATCTTGAGGGTGCACAAAGAAAACCTTAGACTATGTGTTCATAATTATTTATTTCATCCTTTTTTAAAATGTATTTTTAAATTTTTCTTTTGTAAGCAAAGAATCTATTTATACAGTGATGGCCATGTAACTTCCATAAACTCATAAAGATATATTTAGGTCATCAGATCTGGTCCCCTTCCCAAAGGGTCAGCTAGTCAGCCCCCAGAACAGCTGTGCAGTCAGCAATGCTGGTTGGCATTCACAGAGAGACTGTATCCTGACCACTTACTTCAGTCTCCAAGGCCTCACTCTCTGCTCCAGGAGTTGCAGCAGACCTGAGGAAATCTTCACCCGCATAGGTACCAGGTTCCAAAACCTGCAGACAGAAGTGTGAAAACACAAAAGTATTGTTCCTCAGCACCTTTCACGTAACGGATCCCTTTGGTAATTAGTTGGGGTCCACAGATGGTGGTGCTCTGCTCTGATCCCATTTCATGTGTTAGATGGTGTCTCTAGAGAACCTTTCCTCCCCTTCTTGACACATCCTGGATTCTCCCTTCACTCCCTGCTGTAAGGCATCACCAGGTTCTTTTTGAAGTCTGTCAAAGGACTGCGTTCCATGCACCCCTTTCTCAGCCTTTGAATCCGCCATGTCTCTCTGAGGAGCCGTGCTCTCTTTTAGTGGGGAATGGTGGTTATAAAGAAATATTTTCTTCCACGAATTTAAGTGGAAAGATCGGGCATTCAAACTAAACACTCAAGCTCCAGCATTGAACACCTCTTCCTTGCCTGCCCTCCACCCTGCTGTGTGGGTTTCTTCCTGCAGCAAGAGCTCGGTCCCTAATCTGTCTGCGCCTCTGTTCAGGGCAGACTGTCTCAACTACCACACCAGGGGTGTTAACACTCATGCTCTTAAATGTCACTATTTAGTCACCATTCTTCATATGCTAATTTTAAGTGTATAAAGTCAATGGGATAACTTCAGAAGATAGTAAAGTTATCTTTGTTAAAAATTTAGATTTATTGTTCTGGTTCTGAAGGACTGTGTTTCATTCCCTTTAGATGTATGAATGTATGTATGTATGTATTTTTATGCTAGAGACCTTACCCAGAGCCTTATGTATGCAAAGCACATATGCTACCACTGAGCTACATCTCAGCCCTTTTTATTTTTTATTTTGAGACAGGGTCTTGGTAAGTTACTAAAAGCTCAGACTAGCCTCAAACTTGAGATCCTTCTGCCTCAGCCTCCCAGAGTGTTGGGATTATAGGCATGCACTGCCACACCCAGCTGTGGAAGGTTTCATTCCTATCCTATTTCCATGAACACTCCATAAGTAATCATTTTTATTTATTTTTCAGTGTGTTCTTCCTCAGTTCTAACCGAAAGAATAAAACACTGTATATAGCTATTTATTCCTTGTTGGTTTCATTGAACAATGTGTGCTGGACATCATCCTTTACCAGGTACTGAGTTTATCCAGTTCTTTCTAAGTTGTGTGTGTGTGTGTGTGTGTGTGTGTTTGTGTGTGGCTCCATGTTCTGGTAAATATTTAGTGATTACAAGCTAGGGAATGTGGTACACATACTCCACGCAAATGGAGTATATGCAGTATACACACTCTATGCTTACATATAGAGTCTACACACTTGTATACACACTTCAGGAAAAGGAAAATAGTATGATTTTTTTCAACTATTAGTGTTACCCTCATATGGGGGATGCCTGAGAACGTCGTATATAGCAGAAAACCTGCTACACTGCCGGCCCTTAGAGAAGAAATTGCAAGTGCATGTGCAGCGATCTCCATGACCAAGGTAACCCGAGCAGCAGTTTGCCGTACCAAGAAATGTCCGGAAGTTAGTGGACACCCTTTGAGCACCTCTCGTGATTGCAGAGGCCAACAGTAACTCGATTAATCTCATGATGTCTCAATACACTTAGTATTAAAATATTTATGCAAGTTTTTATTTTTCTGAAGTGTGTATACATTTTTTGGTGGACTCTGTTTATTTCCTGTCCCATTAACATACTCTTCAGGTCATTTTACTGATTTTCAGGACGGCTTCCATACTCAGGTCACAGTCTCCACCCTCGTGGGCCTTGCGGCTGCCCCTCCACCCGGCCCAGTGGCGCCCTCAGTCTTCTCCAGCCTCTTCTGGGGGGCCTGAGGAGCGGGGCGGGCTCCTGGCCGGGGAGGCGACATCACAGGCCCCAGCACCACGCAGGACGCAATGGGAGGCGCGGGGGACACCGGGCGGCGGAGCTGGGCTGGGTTGTTGGCCTTGACTGCGCGGTGCCACACGGACGCCATGAGCACCGGGACGAAGAGGGCGCCACGCTTGCCGGGGACGGCCGGAGGGCTGCTCAGTGGCCAGGAAGCCCCTCCCGGGCAGGCCGCACTTGCGTCACTGGTCTCCGCGGTGACCTTCAGGGCAGAGTCTACACTGCTCCGGGGCTGCGGGGGACACAGAGGGTGGCACTGGGTCCCACTGCCCGGATCCCCACCACAGCCCACGCTCGTGGCTTATTTGGTGTGTGTGAGTGTGCGCGCATACATGTACGTGTGTGTGCGTGTGTGCCTGTGTGTGTGCATATGCATGTAGACAAGCACTTCAGCTTTTCCAGCAATACTGGGGACAAGTTATCCTGGGAAAACCTCTACTGCAGTGGAGAAAATAATTGGGGATTTGATTCCTGTTTCTGTGTCTCTAGGTATAATTCCCCGATTTCTATTGGATCGATAGATCTAGATCGATAGATATGTAGGAAGATAGATGGATATAGATCCACCCTTGTAAATAAGTGCATGGGCTGACAGGTGTATAAGGGAAACTTTCAGAGGCCATTAGTGAAATGACACAACCTGGCATAGGTGAACTTTGACGATTTCCATAGCATCACCTGGCTATTCCCAGGGACCTCACACGGCTTCTATTATCTATCTGCCCATCTATCTGTCCTCTATATCTAGTATCTATCATCTATATGTATTATCTATCTATGTGTCACCTATCACATATCTATCATCTATTTATCATCTATCTCATCTGTCTATCTTATCTGTCTATCAATCTATCATCTCTCTATCTATCTGGTACTGGCGATTGTACCAAGGGCCTCACACCTGCTAGATAAGGGCTCTCTCACTGACTACATCCCCGGCCCCTTTTAAAATTTTGAGACAGGATCTCACTAGGTTGCCCAGGCTGGGCCGAAACTTGCAGTCCTCTGCCTTAGCCTCCTAGAGTGCTGAGATTACAGGTGAGCACCTCCATGCCCGGCTGCCTCAGCCCTTCTCTTATGTACTGTTTCCTGGCTGTCCCCTGCCTTATGGTTGTTAGGTGGGGCACAGCAAGGCAAGTGTCCAGGCAGAAGGGGCTGATGTGGCTCCCTAGCATGTACAGAGTGAGGAATGTGCTCACATGAGAGAGGCTGGGGGAAGCTGGTGTGCAAGCCCGTGAGCTGCACCTGCTCGTGGGGGCCTAGACATTGCTATGAGGGCAGCCACCATGGGGGGGCTGTGGAATGAACGGGGTGCTCATCCTCGAAGGAATATTGGATGGAGAGTGGCTGGGTGGGAGGGGACTGGAAGCAGCGGGCTTGACCCAGCAGGGAAACACACTAAAGACTATAGGCAGCCGGGTTTCCTGCTTTTGGAGTGGGACTGGCAAATGTGGAGGAGAAAGAATGAGGTGGAGCCTGTATGTTGGACAGGAATGGGGGGATTGGGAGGGCTCAGGGGTGTGTATATATACATGTGTGCATGTGTGTGTTTCTACACACTACACTCACCAATAGGGCCATGAAACAGTGAGGTGGCTGCTGTCACCTCCACCCCCAGTGAATATCCACACACTTTTGGGACCCCAGGCTCCAGGGAAAGGGGCCTTCAGGTGGGTGGGAAATGCACGAGGGAGTCTGAAATGTGTGGATTGTTGCATGATGAAGGAAGAAAAGCCTCTGAGTAGGATGGGATGTGATGGAAAGGACCTAGCAGGCAGCTCCAGGGGGCCTGCAGGCCAGCTCTGGGCGTCTTGAGTATTAAAATAATAATAGTGACAGACATAAGCCTTCAAATAAATAGGACACAGCAAGCTTGTACAAATGTAGTTAAGTAAATTACTACAATGCAAATGTGATGAGCAATGGGATATTTACCTTCTTCTACCTCCTTACAAGATACTTATTAAATTCAACAGAGGAGACAGTAACTTCACGGTGGACAGTGTGGCAGACCACCGCCTCAGGGACCATGGTAGCCCCTCTGATCGTCTATAACCCAGATACACAGATGATTGCTCTGCGACGCTGCCGCCAACCATACCCAGAACCGTCATGAGAAGACAGCAGACAGACTAACCGAAGGACATTCCACTAAGAAACAGGCTTGTAGTTTCAAGTGTATGAATTCACTGACATAAACACAGGTGTGAGGATTCACTGTGAGTCCTGATCCTGAACCAGATCCATTTGGTATTAGGGACTTTACTGAGACCCACAGTACGGTTTGAAGAGGGCCTACAGTGTCATGCTAGTAATGTACCCATCGTACAACCATGAACTAGGGAAGTTCCTGTTTGGTAGTAATGTACCCATTATACAGCCACAAAGTATGGAAGTTTCTGTTTGTTGACCAATACATTTATCCAAGACTCACTTCGGGGCAGATGCTACAGAGGCGATGTCCTGCATCATCTTACCAGCCTCCCCTGTGACAAGGTCAGTCACACTTCAAATTAACACTTAAAGATACAGGTGCAAAGAGATGCCACCAACACTCCGTGCTGGTTTGAAGTCTGACCCACAAAGTGATGTAGCCGCAGACAGCCTACATCACGATGTGAAAATCAGGCAGGTGGCATGTCCTTCTTAGAACCAGCGCCCCTGTTTGACTCACCCTTGGTGGGAGTTCTGGGGAAGGAAGGAGAGGTTTGTGCCGTGGGCGGGTGGGAAGTCATAAGGAAATAGATTTGGTTAACATGAGGATGTGTCATCGAGGATGATTCTTTCTAACTCATGGTTTTCCTACCAGCATCAGTGAGCTCAACGCAGGTGACATTTTGCTCAGGGACATATCCACCTTGTCCCACCCGTTCTGCCCAGCACTGAGAGCCCCAGAAAGTCACTCTCGGGCTGCTGTCTGCAAATGTGCTGGGAGCTACAGACTGCAGCTTTCTGCTCGACAGACTGCTGTCCCGACCTCCGGAGAAACCTGGGGGTTAGAGCTGCCCGGGGCGCGAGAGGGGAGAAGAACATGACTCAGGGTGGTGGTAGACCGGCCTCCCTGCTCTGCTCGATGCCACCACACGGCGAGTGGACAGACAGAGCCTGGCTTTTCAGCCTCACATTGCACTGAAGTTGTTGTTCAGCCTGGGCTGAAGAATTCATATTTCCTCCACTCTTTTCTTATACTTAAAAGTTCTCAGGTATAAATGCTCTGGACGTGAATGAGCTTAACAGCCGCTTATTATATGGGGGCTGCAAAGTCCCTGCAGGGAACCCATCCTACGCAGGGAGCAAGCAACGTGGGCGGGACTCGCCATCTTCCCTTTGTAGATAAGCACAAATCCCCCTCCCTTGCTAGGAACACAAAAGCAAAATCCGCTGAGGACCAGCTAGTTCATGCGTCAGCCTTACAGCCAGTGGTCTCTATGGCAACTGCTCAATGCTGTTCCAGAGCCACTGCAGACATGTGCAAATGGAGACACAAGCCAGATGTGGCCTGAGTTTGCTCACCCCACCCCCAGCCCTTAGAGAGCCCCTGGCTGGGGTGCTGCAGAGCCGTCCCACACTAGAATCTTGGGACGAGCCTCCTCCATCCAAATCCAAATTGGACAGAGCATACGACGATTTCTCAAGTGGAAATCCAAATGGAGATGTAAGGAGACTCAACGAACCCACCCGGTGGCCAGGCAGGATCTGAGGGATGGCAGAAGTTCCCCAAGAGGAAACTAGAGTGCAACCTCAGCTTCCCAAGCATGGGATCTCATAGGCTCCTCTCACCTGTCCTGTCTGCCAAGTGTCTCTGTGGGGAGGGGCTGTAGTCGGAGCAGCAATGGGGCCAGCCCTGGCGGGGGACCTGGCTGGAGCCCGGCGGGCAGCCCTCACTGCGCACAGAGCGGGGCATACGGGGACGCAGAGGCTGAACGTCATATTGCTGCTCCCCAAGAATGAGACTCAGAACCCCTCTTCCTGTCCCCTCAGAAGGAGTGAGGGCCAGAGTCACATCTGCTTAGTTACTACCATGCAGTCATAATTGAGGATATTTTGGCTACAACGAAGAGAAATTTCAAGACAGATAAACAATCACAGAAGTCTTGGGCACAGAGCTGGATGTTGAGATGCCTCTCAGGTCTCAGAGAGCCAGGCACAATTTTTTCTGTTCTGTGTCCACTGGATTTTCTCATGGGCACGAGATTGTACTAAACTATTAGAGTCTTCCCATCCACGAACCACAATGTCCAGGAGGGAGAGAGGAGACCTGCTGGATATTGCTCAGGTAGAATGTTACAGGTTTCGGTAGCCTGGATTTTTGGTTTTACTAGACAAACCAAAGATGAAAAAAGACTTTGTCCTTTACTGTGGGAAACAAGATGACCTCTCTACACCAATCTGGGACCCTGAAAGTCTTAGCTGGCAGGATAAACGTGAAAAAGAAAGCGTTTTTGCTGGTAAAGAAATTGGTAAGATGGGTTTGCCTTCATCTGCCCTTGACCATGGGCCCCCTTCACACAATCCTGGGTGTTTGGTTTGCACTACCTGGATAGTCTGAGATTCTGCAGCAAAGGATTTTGCTTAAAAAGTAGCGTGCAGATGTTAACATTTACTTAGCCCTCACAGAATTTGTCATTAATCCCTTTAGGTGGAGCAAATCATCTACCTGGGCATCACAGTAGTTTTCTCTGAAATATGAGTTGATACTCTATTCTTTGGAATAAGATCATCATAGTGAATGGCTAAGCTAAGGCTGCATTTAGCAATGTTTAGGTTTTGCAGCTGTGGTTCACGGGGAAGGAGTCACAAGGGGAGGTTCACTGGCTTACCCTGCTGCCCTGCTCCATGGCAATCTCACCGATAAGCGGCTTTGGCTCGGATGAGGAGCTGGCAGAGAGGCTGCCAACATTCACAGACTGGAAGGATTGGGAAGGTCTTTTCCATAAATGATGTGAAACTTGGCAGGTGTATCTCCTTTGGCATCAGAGGGAACTTCTTTCCCACTAGGGCTGTTGAAAAGGACTCTCCTGAAGTAAGATAAGAGCTGTTGGTATCAGGGTGCATGAATATCTGGTCTGCAATGCCTTATACAGCTGATTTTCCTTAGCCCTTAATTTTATATGGAATTAGAGATGCTGTTTTAGGAAGGAAAGACATTTAGAAAAGGCACATGTTTTTGGATTACAAAGTAGAAGTTCTCGCTTTACCTTCATTCTCCAGTTCTATTCTCCTCCCCAGACATAACTACCTGTGTCAGTCAGCAGTCCCTCGCTGTGACAAGATACCTGACATAACGCAAAGGAGAAAGGCTCACAGTTCCGGAGGGTTCTGTCCATGGTTGCTGCTCCATTGCCTTAGGCCTGTGGAGAGGCAGAAACTTGATGGTGGAAGGCATGGTGGAGAACACTGCTCACCTCATGGCAGCCAGGAAGCAGAGAGAAAGACACAGAGAGAGAACACCAGAGAGAAAGGGCAGGGGACAAGATACTGTTCCCAAGGTCACTCCTATGACCATCCCCCTCAAGTAGGGCCCACATCCCAGGTTTTCATTACCCCCCAATAATGCCACCAAATTACAGTCTCATCCGTGGATTTGTGGTATAGTGACATTAGAGTCCTTACGATCCGGTCCCATCTCTGAACACAGGAGGCTTTGTGGACATTTTAGTGATAACCTGTAACACTGTCGTTACCAGCCCCTTGAGTGCTACGTAGCTCAGCCAAAACCTCCCTGTGGCACAGACAGCTGCCCTGCTGCTTATGTGGCAGCTGCTGCAGCTGGTCCTCCTGGCCCCGGAATGAAGACAGCCACAGATGGCACCAGAGAAAGGCCTGTAGGGTCAGGGCAGAACTCAGTTTACAGAAGCCAGCACTGCACTGGGTGCCGGTCACCGTCACAGCTCTCCCTGGGTCCAGAGCACCCTCCTCTGCACGCTTCATTCAGGCCCCAGACACCCACCTCACCACCACCCCCGCAGCAGCTGCAGGCAACAGCCATAATCCCTCTTCTGATCCGCCCACCCATGCGGACAATGAACAGCTGCTCTTAGGTATTGATGCTAGCAGCAAGACTATGCGCTTGTGCGCTTGAACTGAGAACACACCTGTGATCCCAGCGTTCTGGGAGGCTGAGGCAGGACTGCAAGTTCAAGGGCAGCCTGGGCAACTTAGCATCTTTGTAGGACTCTGTCTCAAAATTAAAAAAAAGAAAAAAGGTTCGATGTAGCTCGGTGCAGCAGAGGTCCTGGGTCCAATCCCCAGTACCACACACCACAAAGCAACCGTTCTCGTCGGAACCTACAATGCCAGCCCATAACCCCGAGGATGAAAGTACAGGCTCCTAGGCCTTCCCTGGGAGACGGGACTAACTCAGCGGGCTCTGGCCACAGCCTCTGACCTCACAGGAGGCACTCTGGAAGAACCACACCCAGGTGCTCTCCAAATCCTTAGTGACACACTGTCATTTCTGGATTCTAAATGAGAACCCAGAACTGCAAGAGTGTAGGCACCATTCCCCCCAACTACGCCAGTGAGGTGTGTCTGTTTTTCTTTTCTATAGAAAGATGAGTTTTCCTTTGAGTCAGTAATATGTCTCTCCTGACAAAGGGACATCCACCACCCAATCAAAAGTGATCCTCTTCCCTTCCCACCCCCACTTTAACCTCCAGTCAATTTCTTTCTTTCTTTTGGGGCAGGGAGAGGTGGTGAGGACAAGGACCAAGGGTCCTCTTTCCTGTCGCCATCTGAGTCTGTCTCCAGACTCCTGCCCTCGGACACGGGGTCCTCACGTGATTGCACAGACATCACAGTGTCCTGGGAAGATGCTCCTCAGACCAGACATCTGATCTGCTGCAGCCACCACTTTCCGTTGCATTCCCCAGTCTTGGTCACCTGCCTTCGCTGTGCATCTCCTACCCTACCTTGGACAGTGCTATCTGTTTGCTCACATAGAGCTTACATCCATGAGAACAGGAACCAGCCTTTGGTTTTGCTGCTTTCTTGAGTTCTTGTATCTGTGTTGCACACATAAGAAATGTTAAAAAAAAGATCTGTGGGTAGAATGACGCCTCTAACCCTTTCCTCTCCTTGAATTCCATATAAAATGTATGACGGAGAATGTAATAATCTGATCTCTTTTTCATTGACCCCATAGCCATGACTTTCCTAAGACTAACACATCATTTATGCAGATTTACATGTCAACATCTAGCCAGTATGCTGGCATTCACAAGGGCTGATGGGAAAATATGGTGTTTTCATTAAACATATTTACTACAGTAAAACACATCGCCATGAGTCCCCCTCAAAATCCACCTCCTTTCTTCAAACACATTTATCCCATCGTCCTTGCAACTTTCTGCAGTAGCTCTGGAAGTCTTCTTTCCTGAGTGTCTTTACAGAGTGTGATAAAAAAAAAAAAACACACAATGAGGGCTGCTGCTGAGGGCCTCCTAATAGAAAGGCAGGCTCGTAGAAACAGGAGTCTGCTTCCTAATCCACCTCATTCACCAGATCTGGCACCGCGTGACTTTTGGCTCTTCCCCTGCGTCAAAATGACCATCAAAAGTAAGTATTTTGAATCGATTCAGAACACTGACGCAGCCACAACAGCACAACTAAAGACACTAATGAAAGAGAATTTCCAGAGCTGCTGCAGAAAGTGGCAAGAACGATGAGGTAAGAGCGTTTGAAGCCAGGAGTATTTTGAGAGGAATTCATGGCAGTGTGTCTTTTCCTGCAATAATTTTTTAAAAACTAAACACACACCATATTTTATAATTACAGCTCACACCACAAATCCGAAGTCAAATGGAAATGATGAGACAGAACCAGTCGTTACTCGCCCTCCTCTGAGATCCTTCCTGCTTGATCCTCACTGGGCCGGACCGGAGTTCCCACCCCGGCGACAGATGTGTCCCTCGCCTGCCAGGCCCGATGGGTCCCCGGAAGAGCCGCGGAGCGGGGAGCTGCGCCTCCGGCCGGATCTGTCCGGGCTCCGCGTGCGGCACCCCGTCGGATCCCTCGCGCCGGGAACCGCCGCCCAAACCGGGCTAACGCGGCCTCTGCGCGCCCCGCCGGCCGTCTGGGGTCTGCAGGCGCCTGGCCGGGCCGCCCTCCCGAGGCCGAAGCTGCCCGCGGATTCCGCAGAGCGTCGGGGCAACGAACCGGCTCACCGCGGCCGAGACGCTCTGCGGCACCCACAGAAGACCCCGCTGCTTGTAAGGACCAGGACGACTTCGGCGGAGGCCGCCCCAGCACCCCGTGAGCATGTGGGGCGCTCCACGCTGAGCCCTGGGCACACCCTGACCTCCGACAGCCCGGCAAGTGCCCGGTGCCGCGCCTCCTGTCCCCGGCCCTCGTCCTGGGACGCCAGACCTGGCCACGTCCACCCGAAGTGCGTGAGGCGCTCGGTTAGGTGGGGGTAGTAGGCCTGGTTGCTGGCGATCATCCAGAAGGAGGACAGAAATTGAGTCTTGTCGCTCAGAGTGGCAGCACTGGACACAGTCCTCACCCGCAGGGAGAGGACTTTGTGGGATGGGGTGGGGATGGAAAAATGTGAAGAAAAAGGTACAGCAAGAGCATGTAAGAAATCTGTCTCAACTGAGAAATGGGGAAGAAATTGCATGCCTGTCATCCTCGGGAGACTGAGGCAAGAGGATCTTGAGTTTGAGGCCAGCCTGAGCGATTGAGTGAGAGCCTGTCTCAAAATTAAAAATGGCCGGGGATGTAGTTCAGTGGTAGAACACCCCTGGTTTGATCCCCAGTATGTCCAAAATTGGATTGATTGGTCCAGTGGATTGATTTAGTAATCACACACCCTTCATCCCAGCCTCACAGGCACTCTAGATTCAGCCACCTCTGAAAAAGCCCCACCTCTGACCTCATGCGGCTCCGGGGGAACATTTAGGCACAGGCCATAACAGAACCTGCAGTGGAGAATAAAGTTTTCAGGTCCTGTCTGATTTGAGGGCATTTGCCTTGGAACTCTGCAGGGTCTCCCAATCCCAAGTTGTTCAGACATTCCCTGCCCCTGGCCTGGTGAGTCTGCCTCTGGACCCTCTGGGCTCACACGGGAGACAGGTGGCAATTTCCCCAGGAAGAGCCCGTCCGGCCAAGGCCCTGGACACCTCAGTGTACATAACAAAAGGAAAACTGATGCATCCAACAATTGGAATTTAAATATGGACTTTAACATCAAGAAACTTTCTGCACAGGGCCTCCATTGGCTGCTGGGGTGGGGCAGGGCCCTGTGTGTGTGGGCGTTGGGTCGCTGAGATGTTGTGCTGCATCCCCCACGGGGGCCAGGAGCCTCCTGCCCCAAATGCTGTCCGGCAGAGTTACCCCTGCCATGCCCGGAAGCCCCTGTGGGCAGAGTCACTCTGGCTACAGAGACTGTGATGTGTCTGTGTGCTCTGCTTGGCTGCGAGGGCAAACTAGGTGTCAGGGGTCACTCTAGGTACGGCAGTGTGTGCTGAAGATGAAGAGGAGCACGCCGAGTAAGGAACCACGGCTGCTCGTCAGTCTGCTGCAGAACACGGCACAGTGTGCATACACGATGTGAGAACACTTTAAAGTCCGAGTATCACTCCTGAGCTCTGCCCTGCCTCTCCTGGTGTTGGAGACTGAGCCCAGGACCCTTGCATGGAGCTGCAGCCCTTCTTACTGTTCTTCTTGGGGGTGGTGCTGAGGGTCGAACTCAGAGCCTTGCACTTGCTAAGTGAGTGCTCACCACTGGAGCTAAATCCCCCACTCCGACTGTTCATTTTTTGAGACGAGGTTTTGCTCAGTTGCCTTGGTGTGACTTGAACTTGTCCTCCTCTACCTCAGTATCTCAAGTGCTGAGAGTACAAGGTGTGTGCACCACTCTACACAACTATTCTAAATTATCTTTAACTTGAAGAGGAGGTAATTCAATTTTGCTGAATGAAAAGAAGCCTTCAAGTTGCATGTGTGAAAAAAATCAGGGTTACTAAACTATGTGCATTAACACCCACATTTTATATGATTTTTGCTATCAGAAAAATAGCGCTGCACACCATCTCCATGCTCATTTTCTGCCTCGGTTGACTTTGTCACCCTTCAGAATGAAGGAAGGTCTCGCCGTTGCATGTCTCCTCAGGGAGCACGAGGGTGTGGGCTGTACCTCCAGCTCCAGGGAGGAGGACCCGGCACTTCGGGCTGCCCACCTGTCCGCCCTTCCCTGATGGCTGCTGCTGAGGGCGCTGGTCCCTGGCTTTGCCTCCGTGGGCCCTGTAGGTCAGGGAGGGCCCGGGTGGCAGAGCCGCGGTCCCCAGAATTGCAGCTGCCTCCCTCGAGGGTGAGTGGGCAGCCATGAGCGGTGCCCGGTGTCCAGAGAAGCTGCTCTGTGCCCGGGCAGCTCCCTCGGTAGCTGCAGGAAAAGGCCCAGCTGCAGCAGTGAACCCTCGACTGGCAGGTGCTCCATGCTTCCAGTCCTGACCCTCTCAGCCAAGTTGCTTCTCTGCCTGGAGAAAATACCTACAGATCCTTACACCAGACCAAATTTTGGTAAATGAAGAAGCATGACAGCCCATCATTTATCCTTAAAAGGACAGATTCTTGTTTTACTTTTCAGGGAGTGATGATGGCTTATTTTAGGAAGGAACAGAGTGGGAGAGGGAGAGGGGGAGAGGGAGACACACGCACACACACACACACACACACACACACACACAGAGAGAGAGAGAGAGAGAGAGAGAGAGAGAGAGAGAGGAAGGAAGCACAAGCTGTCAAATAAATGTTGACCAGCACTCTAGGAGACTGAGGCAAGGGAATCACAAGCTCAAGTCCACCCCTGGCAACTTAACAACTTAGTGAGACCATGTCTCAAAATAGATAAAAATAAATAAATAAAAAGGGCCAGGGGTGTCATTCAGTGTGAAGGCCCTGGGTCCAATCCCCCAGTACCACAGAATGAATCAACCATTCAATAAGATGTTGAAAAGAATCTGTACGCAACATAGATGGCCACTGTTGACCACTTGGTCTGTTTCTTCCCAGCCTGCTGTTCTGAGCAAGCTTACTTGGAGTGCACTCCTGCTGGCCAGGGGGCTTGTCCAGGCCCTTGGAGGGCCCAGCCAGCAGCCACCCTTCCCAGGAGCTGTCCACGCCCTCTTTCAAATCCCAGCAGCACCAGGGTGAGGGGGAGACCACAGATGTGATGCACAGAAAGCAAATCTCTCCTTATGTACACAGGGACATTTTAAAAATAATCATATATTAGATCAAGCAGCAAGAATGTGAAGAAACCCAAAAGATTTCTCCCTAAAATACTTAGGATTGTTCAGTTAAAGACCTCGAAAATGTTAATGGGCCTTCCCGTGTTTGTCCAACAGCAGGACAGTAATCCACAGAGTCTCTCTTCTTGTTAAAGATAAGATGTTACCCCTATCCTGGGGCCAGGCCTGGGCCTGCACCAGCCAGACATGTCCCAGCAGGCCCAGGGGAGTCCAGGACAGACCTCGCTGTCTCCCTGAGCTTTCTCTACTTCAGAGCTTGCTTTGTCTTGTCATTTTCTTCAAGATTTATAGCTCTTTGGTAAAACAACAGGTAACTGGAGTGGTGGTGCACACCTGTAGTCCTGGCACTCTGGGAGGCGGAGGCAGAAGGATCTCAAGTTTGAGCCCAGCCTGGGCAACTTTGCGAGATCCTATCTTGAAAAATGCAAAAAGGGTTGGGGCTATAGCTCAGCCTGAAGGCTGTGGATTCAATCCCTAGTAACACAAAATGAGTGAATACACCCCAAACACCTTTTAAACCAGGCTCCTGCAACTCTGGTTGGAGAATTACTTTTTTGAGAGAGTGGCTACTCCCACGTGGTGTTCACAGCTCACACAGTAAAATCACTGGGTTTTCTCTTGTTATCTGTCTTTTTTTTTTTTTTTGTAAAGCAGGAATCTGTCCTAGCTAAGAATGGATGGAGTTGAGGAAATTACATTTTCTCCCCTTCAAATATATCAATAAGCCTTAAATATTGGAATTATTACAAATCACATTTGTGATCACAATGTAAAGAATGAAGGGATTAAAGATGAAAACATACACAGAAAGATCCTAACAACTAGAAATTGTAAGCATTTCCATTAAACAACTCCTGGGTGAAAAGGAAATACAAATGAAAATTACAAGATTTCAAAACAAAATTTAAGATGAACCTAAGATGTGTTTATTTACATATATTTAAATATAAATGTGCTCATGCACACACATGTACATATGTAATATCACATCACAATCTACATCATGAATTGAAAGTAGTGCAGAGCAATAAAACAAGACGCCAGAGTGGGAGGAGGCTGATCTGACTGGGGCTTGGCATCACAAAGTTCTGCTAGGTGGCCACTGT
Organism: Hystrix cristata; assembly: GCA_004026905.1. Taxonomy (NCBI): domain Eukaryota; kingdom Metazoa; phylum Chordata; class Mammalia; order Rodentia; family Hystricidae; genus Hystrix; species Hystrix cristata. The sequence goes on from PVJO010016508.1 coordinate 14,712, forward strand.
CGCCATGCACAGCAATCAAATATAACAGGCTTGTGGATCCTGCCTTCAACCTGGAACTGCTCAGTCTCCTTCCTGCGCCAGGAACTCAATTCTATGACTTCCGGCCACACACAGCATTCTCATTGGCATAGAGCCCCTGTCTCAGGACCTCGAGACCTCCGGTGACTCTTGGTTGAATTGACGTAGACAGTGCTCACACCCAGTGGGTAATGAAGGCAGGATGAAGCTCGGTGTCTCTGTCTTCGTTTTACATCTGTCTCCTTTAGCACCCTGTTATGTGTCTAACTGGAAGTTCCCCAAAGTCTCACGTGCTCATAGGCGGGCTCCAGGGAGTGACTGGGTCACGGCTGTGTGACCCTGGAGCAGCCCACTGCTGGTCTCTCGCATGCTGTGCTGTTGGGAGGTGAGGCCTGCGGGAAGAGGGGTCACTGTGAGTGCGGCCTTCACACTCCCCAGACCCCACTCCTGCCTCCTGCCCGCCACGCCTTGGAGTGTTTCTCCTCTGTCACATCCCTCTGCTAGGCTGCCCCGCCTTGGAGCCCACTGACCGTGGACTGAGACCTCTACAAACGCTGAGCTGAAGTAAACCTTTCCTCCTTTAACTTGTGGGTGTCGGATGTCTTGTCCCAGCAACAAGAAAGTAACAAAGACAAATCTTAACACTTTGGGTCAAATCTCTGCTCAGCCCTGCAAGCAGGTGCTTAGTCACAGAAGGAGTCTGAGAGCTGCTCTTCCCTGGGTGTGCCTAGCCCGCCGCCTGCCCCTTCAGGACAGGGATGTGCAGCTGCCACCTGGGTGCCGCAAAGCCCTCAGCTATTGTCCCAGACCTGCAGCCACCTTCATTCCATCATGAGCTTAACAGGTAGCTCTTCTCTGCTCTTCGTGATCAGTGAAGCTAAGCCTTTCTCATGTCTGCGTAGGTTGGTCATGAACAAGGGAAAAACAAGCCTGGAGCAGGGCACAGAACTAAGACTCCTCCTTACCCCTTCCTCTGTACCATCATTCAGTCAATCAGCAAACATGTGCTCACCGCAATGTCCTTTGCAAGTGTTTCAGAATCCTGCTCATGTCTAACTCCACAATAGTCACACATGATGACATTTATATAAACATAGAATGGTCATGGTAATTTTAATGATGCATATGTACACATGTTTACTAAAACATATTTAACACATTTACATAGGTTTAATAATACAGGAAAATCTTATTTTTCTTGTGCTTTATTGCACTTTACAGATAGTATGTTTTCCACAAACCAAGAACTTCCCAGTTTGGAGACAGACACGAAGTACATGGGATTCTTCCTCCATCAAAACAGAGGACTGCATAGAGGCATTCACACCTAACACCCTCAGTCCCGGAGCTGGCAGTCCTCATGGATGTCACGACCAACCATGTGAAGTGTCCAAGCTGTGCCACCACAATCCCAGCTGCCATTACACGCAGGCAAACCACACTCTCAGTAACACACACCCTAAGCACACACTTGCCCACCATCACCCACAGGCAGGTCCACTCCGCAGGTGGCAGGTTCCTCTGCAAACACAGGCTAGAGCTCCAGTCACACACCAGCCTGTTCCCAGGGGCCGGGTCTCTCAGCGTGCAGGCCCAGGGCCCGTGGGTGCCTACTCGGTGGTGACTCCCATGGAGAAAGCCAAGGCAGTAAGTGTTGACTTTAGCAGACTCCAGGGGCCAAGAGGCTAGGAAGGTCCCACACCAAGACAGGCCTGGGTTTTGGGGCTGGCTCTGGGACCAGCTCCTGGCCTTGGAACCTCACGGGCCTCTTTGGGGGAAGCTGCCTCCTTCAGAGAACAGGCGCGGCAGGACTCACCAGCTCCCAGGAGCTGACCCTCAGCACTCCAGTCAATCTGGACAAGGCTGTGTGGTCTCTGGATGCCAAAAGCTTTTCATTCAGCCCCGGGCTCCCCAAACTTTCCCACCAAAGCCTCCCCGAACAGCAGAATGGCACCCACACTTGGGAGATGGTTTAAGGAAGCAACCAAAGACACTGCCAAGTAATGGGTATATCCTGAGTTTCTCTGGACCTTTTGGCTACAGCTTCATTCTACCAGGTGCTCAGAAGAATATCCTAGACTTGAAGGAGTTTTCGAGAACATATCCTGAACACGGTTCTGGGGCCCACAAGACCTGGATTCAAAATCGGTTCTGACCCTTCCTAGATGTGTGACCTTGGTGTATTACAAATGTTTCTTCGCCTCAGTTTACAGACAAAAGTGAAGATTATTGATGAAAAAACTCACAACAGACAGTGTTTTAGGCTGTGTGGGTTGTTACATCTGCGTTGCAACTTCTTGCCTCTGTCCCGTGCAGAAGCAGCCTCAGACTAGACTTAAGCACAACCAGCAAACAATCTGGGTCTCGCACACACGCACCGGCATACACTTGTCCACAGCAGCTTACACACGCACGCACCGTCGGGGTTTACACAGCACCCGAACACAAAACCCGGCTGCGAGGGCTCAGAGAAACAACGCTTGAGGCTTCGCGGGCACCAGATGCTTTCCGTGGCAACCAGAAGACGCCGCGCCCGCGCAGGCGCAGCTCCACACGAGGCGCAGACGGGCCGCAGAGCCGTCTGGGGAATGTAGTCTGGAGGCCGCGCAGTGGGCTCTGGACCTCCGCGTTTCACGAAGGACCACATTTCTGGCCTGGAGGGAGGGCCCTTCACCCCCTTCTGGGTCGATTCCTCGCTAGACCAGACAGACAGGAGCCAGAGGGGCCGTGACCCTGTCGTCTCGGGTTCTGGGCGTGGCTCCCCACTGTCACGTCACGCCCCGGAGGCTTCTGGGAATCACAGGCTAAAGTCGCCGCGCGCACGCGCGTCTGAGCGAGGCTGGTTCGAACCTCACTGAAACCCGTGGCGCAGGGCCTGGTGCTGAGGCTTCCTCGACATGCGTGTGGAAGCCGGCAGGGCGGTGAATTGGGGGAGGGGGTTGGCGTTGGCTGAACAGATAGGGTAGTGCTCCAGCGTCCGAGCGCGCACAGTGTCCTCTTGGAGGGTGGGGAGTCGAATCCGGGCTGCCCAGAGAAAGCCCTCTGCACAGCCACCTGATTTTGCTCAGATAGTAGCCTCGCGCCGGCAACTGTACTCTGAACACTGAACGTGCTTACGTAATCTAACGTCGAGGGGGCGGGGCCTCGGGCCAGGGGCTGGGACTGTGAGCCCTGAGCGCATGCGTGTCCTGGGGGCGGGATTCGGGGATTGTGGGCGGGGCCTCGTGTGCCAGGGGCCGCCCCAGGGCGGGGCCTCATGCCCTAGGCCCCACCCTGGGGGTGGGGCCTCACCCACCTACGTGTTGCGCTATAAGGGGCGGACCCAAGGGCTGGGGTCTCCGAGGCGAATGTGCAGGGGCCTGGGTGGGTGGTGGGCGCCACAGTGGTCCGACACTCAGTGACGCAGATGAGGGATGGACGGTGAGTATGTGGGCTCTGCAGTCGCTCCTGCGCTGGCCCTCGTGCCTGCGCGGGTTGTGGGCCCGATACAGCTTGGGCTCCGGGACTGCGTGGGCTGCCCAGCGCGACTCTGGTCCCGCGTGGTCCCGCGTGGTGCTGCGTGGTGCTGCGTGGTACTGCTCTGCAGATCGGTGGGCCACGCGCTCATGTGGGTCGTGTAAGCGCAGCCATGGCCCAGTGACAGCCAGCGAGGCTGGGTCCGAGATCCGGCCGGTGGCGGTGGGTGGCAGTGGGTGGCCATGGGTGTGAGGGGACGCGTTCTGTGGCTTGGATGTGCAGCGTGGCGTCAGCCGCGGCATTGCGCAGAGCCCGGGGTGAGCATGGCTCGGGCGCCACGCTGTTGCGGTGCATGTACGTGTGAGTATGTATGCCCTTGTCGCCTGGGCGGCTGTGCCACCGTGTTGCGGCTTCATGGGTGCGTGGCCCTTGTTGCCTGGGAGCTGTGCCACCGTGCCGTGGCTCCGCGGGTGCGTGGCAGTGTGGCTGACCAAGCGCCCCCGCGGTAGCTGTGGACGTGGGTCCTCCCGAAAGGTGCGCAGGTGACGTGTCCCCGGGGAGACGGAGGGAGGGGTCGGTCCCTGCCTCGGTGCTGTTGGGCCAATTAACTGTGGTCCCACGGCTACCAGGGTCCGCACCATGCTTGGTGCCCAGCGTGCCCTGCGGGGTTGGCGCTCGTGTCCGTCTGGCGAGTTCACTGCAGCGCCGTGGCGGCGGATCCCGGAGGGGCGCGCATCTGTCCGACTTCTCCTGTGGCGCAGCAGCGCCCCCGCTGGCCGCCCGCCTGGTGTTGCGTCTGAGGCGCGCAGGGCTGCAGGTGGTTGTGTCTACTTCGCCAGGGAGCTGGGGATTACGCTGGGTATGAGAGCAGGGTTGGTGTCTCAGTGGCCCCAGGCTTGCGTCAGCCTTCGCCCACCGACCCTTCATTGCAAGAAGAATGATTGCACATTGATTGTATTATTTGTTCACTTTTCTCTAGATTTCAAGCATTCCCAATGGGGAGAATAGAGTTTGTCCCAATTTCTGCCATCCTCCAGGGGACAGGCGCGGAAGCTGCTGCCTGACGGCTGCAGAACTGTGTCTTTGCGATGTGGCGTCCGCGAAGAGCGGTTCATCCGCAGGAAGCACGCCAAGGACGGCTGTACTGAGTTAGGAAGCAGGTACTCACTGCCCTCGCTGTGTGGGGCTGTGTCCCTGGGCACTCCCTCAGCCCTGGGAGGAGGGCAGTGGACACAGCAGTCACATCTGGCCCTGCTCGTGAGCCCAGGTACTGCGAGGGCAACATTAAGCTCATAAACCGCGAATATTCTCTCGGGGTGCAGCTTAGGGCAGATGCCAAGCACCCTCCGCGTTCCAGGTTTAATCTCTAGCCCCTCAGAATAACCTAAGAGTAACAGTAAGTCCTCTGAGGACAAGGAACAATACAACAGGATAAAGTCTATTATTTGGAGAAATGTCTTTTATGAACTTAACGTGCAGCGCATAATTTTAAATATTGCAGAAACCACATTGAGAAAAAATAAAATGAAACAAATTCATCCTTAAAGTTCATTTGAATAACACATTTTATTTAATATAGCCAAAACATTACCACTTCAATATATAACCAATAGAAAAAATGATCAGCAAGCTGTCTTACATTTTTTTCCATGCTAGGTCTTCTAAATCTGGTATGAGGTTTAACATATGTCCTGGATGTCTCAGTCTGGATGCTTCACTTTTCACTGGAGATATTTGATCTGTATTTAAATTTCATAAAATTCATTATTGGAAAAATTAAGTCGCATACCAAGTTATTGTAAATACACTTTTACAGTAAGTGAATCGAGTAAGTTTTTCATTTTAAATTCATAATAGATTTTTATCTAGTAATTTTAAAATTTATTATTGTTTTAATAATTGAAATTACAATAGTTCCTCAGCTGCACTAGCCTTCTTTCTGCTGCTCAGTCACCACATGTGGCTGGTGGCATTTATACAGGACAGCAGAAACGTAGCCTAACTCAGGGCAAGACTCCTTTAGGCAGGAGAGTACGAGGCCGCCACAGACAATGGTTTTCCCCGTCTTCTCCCCTTCCTCCCGCCTGGCCCACACTGCCAGTAGTCCCATTCCTGCGTGGCTATCTAATGAGTCTGTCTATTTCTCTCCTCCACAGCCCTGCTTTCCCGACCTCTGTGCTCCTCTGAATGTGAGCCTCACAGAGGAGCAAAGATGCCTGCTGCACGAGGCAGATCCAGGCCCAAGGTCAGTAGCAGGTGCCCCTAGCTCAGGAATACTCCATCCTGTCCTGTGAGCTGAGGCCCATCTGTTTTCCTTCCAGAGAATTCCTGCCCACAGAAGTTGCCTACAAGTCTGGCCCTTGGGTTGTCCCCTCTGGTAGGGATGAGTGTCCAGTGGGGCCTGCCAAGGCAGAGGGGAGTCAGTGTGTGCTCCACCCCAGTCCTGTTGTCTGGCTCCTCTGCTGTGAAGCCCTTATTAGCCTGGGTCAAGTTTCCCTGGCAAGGTCCAATCTGAGAGGCGCCACATCACCATCTGTTCCTCAGAGTTCCTGATCAGTATTCCCGTTCGCCAGAGGCCGTCAGCAGCTGTCACAGCATGTTTCCCACAGAGTTACAGCGTTCATCCTCTCTTGCTGCTGAGTGGCTCGGAACAGCACCCATCCTTACCATGTGGTTCCGTGGGGCAGCGTCCAGCACAGTGTGGCTGCCCGGGTCACTCGCTTGGGTCTTCTGGGTCTGAAATTAAGGTGCTGGCTGGCCACATTCTCCTTTCTCAGGTCCTCTCCAGGGTTGCTAGGATTTGGTAGAATTTAGTTCCTCTTACGTGTTACACATGGCTCGTTTTCCGTCTTCTAGCCAGCAGCAACCACTAGCCAGCTAGGTCAAGATGTGGATGGTCTCCCTGTTCTAAGGTCTCCCACTGTTAAGATCAGCTGGTTAGTAGCCTTGATTACACCTGCAAGGAACGTTTTTTCCCATGTGGTGAGTTGCACTCTTTGTAGAGCTGTGCTCAGGGTCTTGAGCCAGAGCCAGACCACCCATTTGAAGCCCAGCTCCTCCTCTGGGGAGTTGTGTGACCTGTGGTAAGTCGCCTCACAGCTCTGGATCTCAGTTTCCTCCTCTGTCAGTGCTGTGATCCTGTCAGCACTGTCTCATCCCAGTTAGTGCGAACCAGGGCAGTCAGGTGCTTAGAGAATGCCTTGGCTTTGTCAAAGCCCCATTGATCCCAGTTGCTGTGTATTTTATTCAACATAATCTTTAATGCCTAAGATTATGTCATATTGCACTGCATCTTGTTTATTTAACACACTGCCCTGCTGGCCTCAGAACCCCATGCTCTCGTTGAACTTTTCCTGGCATTAGTGTCTGTTTGGGACGTGTCAGTTGTTTCTCCAGCCCTGTGAAAGCACAAGCCCATGGTGAGTGGACGTGTGAATTTTTTCATTTCAGGCACCAGTGACATTTGGGGACTTGGCCATCTACTTCTCCCAGGAGGAGTGGGAATGGCTGAGCCCCACTCAGAAGGAATTGTATGAAGAGGTCATGTTGGAGAACTACCGGAACCTGGTGTCAGTCGGTAAGGTTCTTCTCCCCATCTGGTCTAGCGCCAGCTTACTAAGGGACACATATCAGTCACAGTATAGTCAACAAAGTGGGAGCCACCCAGTTGTGTTTTTACTGAGGTATAATTCACATACTCTATGATTCACCCATAATAAAATACACAATTCAGTGGTTTATAGTGCATTCACAAAGTTGTACATCTATCGCTACAGTCAATATTAAAATTAATCAATCACTCCTCATTCCCCCTGCCTACTTATCCCACCAGATTAGGCAACTACTGGTCCTCTTTCTCCCCTGTGAGTTCTGGGCCTTGCATACCAGTGGAATTATGAGTAAGTGGCTTCTTTCACTTAGCGTGATGTTTTCAGAATTCACCCAGGTTGCAGCATCTTCTGTTAGTTCATTCCTGTTCATTGCTGGATTGAATTGCATTGTGTGGAAGGTCCTCAGCCTGTCTACATTCAATTGTCGGGTATTTGGGTTGTTTCCAGTCTCTATTACAAATATGCTGCTGTGAACATTCATGTGCAGCTCTTTATGTGGATGTATATTTTAATTTCTCTTGGGTGGATACCTATGAGCAGAATTTCCAGATCATATGAAAACTCTATGTAATTTTTGGGGGGCATCCTAGTTATTTTGTATAAGGAATTGACAGGTGGTGTTAAAAGGTGAACAGTGGACCCTGATGTAATGCAGAGATGCAGACAGAAGTTCTGGAGAGAGGGGGACAAAGAGAAGAGTTTCGAGTTTTGGGGGACTCAAGGAAGAGCCCCGTAGAGCTGAGACTGGGACCTTTGAGGAAGGAGGGGGCACACTGCCTGGTTTGTTTGTACTTCTAAGAGGGAAAAATGAAGCCAGTTTTGGGAGTGCAGGAGCAAAAAAAGAATGGATTAAACCGACAGAGCCCCTACTGGGGAACGTAGCAAGAAGCATCTGGCAGAAGTGGGCAGACCTCGGAGCCCGCGCCCTGCCTGGCAGAGCAGCTCCCAGAAGGGCAGGGTCCCGGGCTGAGAGACAGTAGTGGGGCAACTGCCACAGGAGTGTCTGACCCACTGTTAGGACAGCAGGTGATTCTGTAGACTTAGAAACGAACAGTTATACTGGCTGTAGCTGAGTCTTCATCCTCCTTCCATGAGATTTAAAAAACCAAACTCTTTTTTCCTACTCTGACATTGACCACTCAACACAAAACAGCCTGGCACCAGGGTGGGGTTGGGGTGTCCCACACACCAGGAAGTGCTCCCTGGAATACCCAGCTGGTGGTTCAGTCCTAACGCCATGTGCCTGGGGATGGCTTTGGGTCCCACGGACAAGACTGCCCCATCCGGACACCCGTCACAAGTCTGGGCCTCTGGAATTTCTAACCCATTGGCTCTAAATCAGGGGTTCCTGTGATCCCCCTCCTCAGGTTTGGTCATCTGCTACAGTGGCTCACAGAACTCAGGGAAGCACTTTACTTAGCGTTGCCACTTTAGTATGACAGATATCATCACAGAGGACACATGAACATCTGATGAAGGGATGCGTTGGCAGAGATGGGAGGGGCCTGTTGCTCCTGGGCCGCCCTCCATGCTCAGCATTCTGGGAGCTCTGTAAATCATGTCCTTCTGGGCTCTTGGAGGCTGCACTATGTAGGCCTGGCTGATGACCTCGTTGGCTATTGGTGGTCCATCTCCAGCCACTCTGCCCTCTCTGGAGCTGGGGGGTGGGTTTAAGTCCCAGCTCTCTAATCACATGCTCTGATCTCTCCAGAAGCCCCAGGCTCCAGTCATCTCAATCCCATAGAAAAGATGTCACTCCAGAGGTGGGAAGTTTTGGGAGCTGTTTCAGGAAACAGGGATGGAGACCAAATATACATTTTTCAGAAGTCATCATGTCCCCAGCCTGTTCTCCAGCCACCCTTCATATCTTGTGTGTTCCCACCGTGCTGCTCAGCCTCCTCCTCTTGACTCAGGGCTGGCCCTGACCTCTGGTGCTCACCTCATGGTCCGTTTCCATATGTGTCCTGTGTCCAGGTCTTTGCCTTCGGAGGCCAAATGTCATCACCTTACTGGAGAAAGGGAAGGAGCCCTGGATCGTGGAGCCACCGAGGAGACGCTGGGGCCCTGGTGAGTGACTGAAAACCAAGGTGTATGTATGTCTGATCCATTCAGGCTGCTTTAACAACATCATACACTGGACCGCTTGTGAACAGTGGGGATTTATTTCTCACAGTTCCAGAAGCTGGAAGTCCAAGGTCAAGGCACATCAGACAGTGTCTGGTTCATAGGTGGCACCTTCTTGCTGTGTCCTCACGTGCGAGGGTGAGGGAGCACTCTGGGCCTCTTTAATAAGGTCCTGGTCCCATCACAGGGCTCCACCCTCAGGACCTGATCACCTCCTATCACTGTGGGGTGAGGGTTCCAACCTGGCCACTTTGGGTCAGACGCAGTGTTCAGGGTATTGCAGTGTGGAAGGAGACATTCTGTGCCACAGCTGTGTGATCACAAGGGGCTCCTCACTATTTGAGCACTCCCCCACTCCACACCTCAGAGTCCTGAGGCCTGTGCACAGGAGCCAGGGCTCAGGGCAAGTCCTTAGATGGAAAATAACCAATACTGGGTAAACTGCTTCTTGGACCTGGTCCTCAGTGTGAGTTATTCTCAGCAATGCAATGGGAGCTGCCATTACTGCTTTGCAGAGCAAACCTGGCACTGGAGAGGTTCTGTGAGCTGCCCGTGGCCAGCCAGCGGGAGGCCACAGAGCTGAGTTGGCAGCCCACTTCTGTCCCTGTCCCGCTAGCAGCGCCTGCATCTCTGCTTTTGTGTTTCCCTTCTCATGATATACAGCATGAGTGATGGTAGTATTTCAGTTTGCATTGTTTTTGTCATTCTTTTAAAAAATACAATTTTTCCCACAACTCTTCTTTTTGGGTACTTTTCAAGGCCTAGTTTCCTTTGCAGATAGATTTCTCTGTAGGTGGCCCAGTCCTTCGTCATTGACTGAGAGTCTGTTGGGACATGGCTCATGCCATGGGAGGATCTAGGGAGCAGCAGGGTGATGATGTGAGCCAGAGAAAGACTGCACCTCAGAGGCCAACCTTTGTGACTTCCAGCTTCTGAGGGCACCAGGAAGTAGCCAGACGGCGGCACAGTGAAGATGGAGGGGCCCATCTTCATGAGTAAAATACTGTTTTTACGATTACTGATGAAATTTAGCCATACGACATAAAATTTAGAAAAAGGCAAAAGTAGTTACACATGGTGATCAGTAACTGTACGTATTTCATGAAATTGTCATGGTCATCATAAAATGCATCTATTTCCGCTTTTTTCACATTTTGTTTTAGTGGTAATGTTCTATGAGTAGTCTGTTGTATTGCATTTTCTGTTTAGATTCTCATTTTCTGTTATTGACGGGAGCACAGGTAAGTGGTGTTGCCTGTTTTCTGTAGTATTGAGCTGCAAAAATGGGGTCCGCGCATCAAAGGATAGGACTGCTTTTCAGATTCCAGATATTTGAATTGCCTTGCAGAATTGTCCCGTTGCCGGTCCGAGTAAGAACCCTGGGTACCGACTAATGAGCTGTTCACACACGTTGTCACCCTTTGTGGCTGGAGGAGTGAAGTACAGCCTGGGGGGCGCCACAGCAGCGGCGCCTGGCAACTGTGCCCCATAATCCCTGGACGTGCCCCGTTCACCTGTTCCCTTTGCTGATTCTCCTCCCACAGTACCCTTTCCCGTAGTAGATCATGGCCTCGAGTCTGACCGTTAGGAGACGGTCGCCACCACCTGCAAAGTGGGCCCGTGTCAGTTCCACTCACTCTCATGAGTACTGGGTGTTGGCATTAAAACTTTCTCTTACTAAAGTAAACAGCTGTCCTCACTAACTGAGAACTTAGCAGCTTGCAGGCGCTACGCTGAGGCCTGGAATTGATTTCATTACCTCATCGATCCCCACAGCTCTCCTGGGGTCTCTGTCACTCCCAGGTGACAGACCAGAACTTGAATCCTAGTTTAAATAACTTGCCCAGCTCTCTGGTCTGGTAGCCACGGGGCAAAGACTGGAGCCAGACCGTTTCCGGTCCCCGTGAAGCCCCGGATGTCCACACCATTCTGCACAAGATAGACTGTGCTGGCTCCTGAATGTTCACTGGCTTTTGTTTTGTTGTTTTCTGTTTTTACTCACTCTCTTGTAAATTGTGTCCTCACAATCTCTTTCTAATAGTGAGTTCATGTATTTTTAATGTTTAGTTTGTGTAGGGAGTTTAAATACAGTAAAGACATTGACACTGCATTTTACTGCAAGGATTTACCCCTTCGGTCCTATGGCTCATTTTGCTGACTTCCTGTTTTTCTATTTGGTTATGTGGAAATTTGTTTTTACATTTTCATGTTGTTAAAGGGATTGGCACTCACCTCATAATTTCTCCTATTGTTTATCATTAGAAATTCATCTGTCTTCTAGAATTTTGAATATATTGCTTGTTACTCCAGGGGATTAATGGTTTTGCAATTTAACACTGAGCTAATTCCCCCTGGGTTTAATCTTGGTGCGTGCTGTGCTTCGAGGGGGTTTGAGATTGAAGATGGAGAGGAGCTTGAAGACTTGTGTTAGTGTTGAGTGCAGGAGGAAACTGAGGCCCTGAGCAAAGGAAAGGACGAAGAAGAAAGGAAGGAAGGCACTAAAGTGTGGGGCGGGAAGAGTCCAGAAGAAGTCCTGGTTTCTTTGTTGTCCTCTTGTGCTGCAGGGGGCCTAACCTGGGGTGGCGCACACACCGGGTGAGTACTCCAGCTCCTAAATCAGGTTTCCTGTTTGGCGGATGCTGCTCGCTTCACTTTGAAAATTTCTGTTATCTCCTTTCCTTCATTCTCCATTTAGCCAGAGTGATTTGTGGGAGTTTTAGGAATAATTTTAATGATTGTTCTGCCACATATGGAGCAAGCTCAGGTCCACAAGGCTTTTCTCCAGAAGAGTCTGAGCAGGCCATGTTCACAATTCTGGATTGTTCAGATTTGGGAAAAGGGAGCAGGTCGCTGCATCACAGACCTTGCAAGGGCTGGAGTAGCACCCAGATCAGACTCCCAGCACTTCTACCAGACGCAGATGGCTACTTCCTAAGAGTGATAAATGAAGGGTATGAGAAGACTCGTTGCACTTTGGGATTTTTTGTTCCAAATATCCAGACATCAAAAATAAAAAAATAAATAAAGCTTCAATTCCCAGATATTTTAATACTGTGCCAGCAGATAGAGCAGTCCATGCCAGAAATTTTGTGTGTTATTTCCAGTTCTCACAAAAACCCTGCGAGGTAGGTTTCCATTTTAAAGAGCATAACGATGGCCATAGAGGCAAAGAGAATTTCTCACCATGATGTGGTTAAAGGGCAGATAAATACTTCAGTAAAGCCCAAGTCCATTCAAAGCAGAGTTGTCCGATAGAAATGTAATGTGAGCCGCATGTTTAATTAAAGTTTTTCTAGTAGCTACATTAAAATAACTTTTTAAAAACAGGTAAATTAATTTTAATAATATTCCTTTTTTAACCCAGCTTATCAAAAATACTGCAGTATGTAGTCAGTATTTCTACAGCGAGCTACTTTACATCCCTTTTATTAGTGTGGAGTCATCACAGTCTGCTGTGTTCTGCACTCTTAGCACATCCCACATGGGACTCACTCAGCAGCAGCACTCGGTAGCTGCCCGGGACTCGTGGCTCCTGTATCAAAAGGCACAGTTCAGGCCTGCGTTCTGGTCATAGAGAGTTATTGTAAGTCAAGAGGAACTTTTGTTTTGTCCATTTTGTCTGCTTTTCTAAGTGATAGATTTGTTCTTTTAAGCCTACTCACTTATCTTTTTCCTTAGAATTTTTCTTGCTTCTCTAAGTTTAATATTTTCACCCTTCTAGCTACTCAGTTCCAATTGCCACTAGATTGGTTTGTGCTTTTTTAAAGATTTGATTTCAAGAATACTTTTTTTAAATTTATAACTTCATAGAAATATAACTTATATCATAAAATTCACTCATTTTAAGAGTATAATTCAATTTTTTTTTACATTTACCAAGTTGTATAGCCATCGCCATCGCCATCGCCATCACCATCACCATAATCTAGTTTCAGAATATTTTCGTCACCCTGGTAAAGATGCCCTGTGCCCGTTTACAGCTAGTTCCCATTCCTATCTCCTGACCCAGGCAACCAAAAATCTTCTTTCTCTGTTGATTTACCTTTTATGGACGTTTCATATAATAAATACTTATTTAATGAACTACCTGAAAAGTTGAATGTTGTATAGAATTTATCATGTAAATAACACTTTGCGTTACTCACTTTCAGATCACAAATTCTTCTGAATTGCAGTTATTAAATACTTATATAAAGTATGGTAATTAAGGCTATAATAAGACACTAAAAGTTATTCATATGGTTATTATTGTAATTATTATAATCAGTAATAATGACTGCTTTTATATTACACAAGCTTCAGCTTTCTTGCACAGGAAAACAAACATTTAATTTCTTCGTGTTTTTCAGACTCAGCCTCTAAGGGTGAGACCAAGAAATTATCACCAAATCAGTGCAGCAAATCGAAGCAAAGCTTCTATCAGAGGCCAGTTTCTGTACAAATAAAGATTCCCACAGGCAAGAGGGTAGAGTTACTCCGAAGAGCCACAAAAGTGAAGAAATCTTTGAAGTGCAAGGACTGTGGGAAAACCTTTAGTCAGAGCTCATCTCTCAAACTTCATCAGAATGCTCACACTGGAGAGAGGCCTTATGAGTGCAGTCGTTGTAGAAAAGTTTTCAGGCAGATCGTGTCCCTCATTCTCCATCGGAGAATTCACAAGGAAATGAAAAGCTATGAATGTGGTCAATGTGGGAAAAGTTTCAGTAAAAACATAACCCTTATTCTACACAGGCGAATTCATAGTAGAAAGGAAACATCTGATGGTGAGATGGCCTCGGGTCCGAGCACGTCTCTCAGTGCCCATCCCAGCAGTCATGGCAAGAATGCCCTCCAGTGCAGAAAATGTGGGAAAGCCTTCAGGCGCATGGCAGCCCTTTTACTTCATAAGAGAATTCACAGTAGAAAGAAAATACAGAAGTGCAATACATGTGGGAAGGGCTTCAAAAAGAAATCAGTCCTTGTTACACACAAAAGAATTCATACAGGAGAGAAAGCACACAAAAGTGAGAAGGCCGGAGGTCAGAGTATCCAGCGGAGAAGTCGATATTTAGAGAATCCTTTTAAATGCAAAAAGTGTGGTAAGTCCTTTAATAGGATTTCACCCCTTCTGCTTCATCAGAAAATCCACATTTCAGGGAAACCCTACAAATGTGAGAATTGCAAGAAGGATTTTCAGCGGCTTTCTACCCTTTTTCTCCATGTGAAAATTCATAAGGGAGAGAAGCTTTATCGATGTAATAAATGTGATAAAGTCTGCAAGAGGAATTCAACCCTTCTTCAACACCTGAAACTTCATAAAAGGAAGAAGAAACTCATCGAGTGTAAAGAGTGTGGGAAGATGTTCTCTGGAACCGCAAACCTTAAAATACACCAGAACATACATTCTGAAGAGAAGCCTTTCAAATGCAGTAAGTGTAGTAAGGTGTTTGGCCGCCAGTCATTTCTTGTTGAACATCAGAGAATTCATACTGGAGAAAAACCCTATCAGTGCGAGGAATGTGGCAAAGCCTTCAGTCACCGGATATCGCTTACTCGACATAAGAGAATTCACAGTGAAGACAGACCCTACGAGTGTGATCAGTGTGGGAAGGCCTTCAGCCAGAGCGCCCACCTCGCCCAGCACGAGCGAATTCACACTGGAGAGAAGCCGTACACGTGCAAGACATGCGGGAAGGCCTTCAGCCAGCGCACGTCCCTTATCCTACATGAAAGAAGTCACACTGGAGAGAAGCCCTACGAATGTAATGAGTGCGGGAAGGCGTTTAGCAGTGGCTCAGACCTGATTCGACACCAGAGAAGCCATTCTTCGGAGAAACCCTATGAATGTAGTAAGTGTGGGAAGGCATATAGCAGGAGCTCATCCCTGATTCGACACCAGAGCACACATTCTGAAGAAAAAGCCTAAGGTGGTCTTCTGGGGTGTGTGTACGCATGTATATTTTGAAACGAGATCTTGGTATATTTCCCAGGCTAGCCTTGAATTCTTGGGCTTAAACATTTCTTCTGCTTCAGCCTCTTATGTAATGTTTTCAAGGCTGTAAAAGCTAAGAAAGAGGCTATCATTGAGAAGCCTGGGCAAATTGTACAGTTTTCCTTGACTCATGATGAGATTGCCTCCCATAAACTCTTCATAAATTGAAAATATCATAAATCAAAAATGTCTTTGAACCAGGTGTGGTGGTGCACGCCTGTAATCTCAGCATTTGGGAGGCTGAGGCAGGAGGATTCCCTCAAGTTTGAGGCCAGCTTGGGCTACATACAAGTTCAAGGTCAGCCTGAACTGAGATCCTGTCTCAAAAAAGCAAAAAAAAAAAAAAAAAAAAAAAAAAAAAAAAAAAAAAAAAAAAAAAAAAAAAAAAAAAAGAAAAAAAAAGAAAAGAAAAGTGTTACACCTAACCTACCAAACATCGTAGCTTAGCGGCATAGTACAGTGTGGAGTATTGGTTGTCCACCCTCCCAGTATGTGGCTCACTGGGAGCTTCAAGTTACCGCTACTGCCCAGCATTGTGAGAGAGTATTGTGCTGCTTACCGCTAGCCTAGGAAAAGATTACAATTTGAAGTACAACTTGTACTGGTTGCATATTGCTCTTACATCCTTGTAAAGCCAAAAAAATCCTAAGTCAAATCATTGTAAGTTGAGAATAGTCCGCATTTGTCCTTAACTTTTGCACACATGAAACCACTAGGTGATGTGTCCCAGTTTGAAAGCCAAAGAGCAAAAGTCCTTGGTGATTTTTGATGTGAGAATTTGAAATTTCTGGAGACAAGCTCAGGAAGATTGGAAATGAAGACTATTTTTCATTTAATATTTTACTTCTAGTGTAGTTTTACAAATACTTCGCTGACCACATGTGATAAAATCAAATTGTGAAGTCCATTTTTGTGGATGAAATTTTGTGCCTGATTTAAAGTCACATGAAGGAAAAGTTTGAGTCTGTTCCTCCGAACTGGAACCGTCATAAGGGTTTTCCTGGCAGAAGATGGTGCCACTTTCACCTAACAGCAGCTTGTGGGTGAAAATGAAGGAAGAGTCTTTAGATGGCTGAAGATAACATTCATAATGGTGTAGAGCTGTTCTTATTTCCATATTGTCTTCTTGGATATGAGGATATGCCGTGAAGATCTAACATGGCGTGAAGATCTAATACAGGCCAGAAGGGAAAGAACCCGGAGGTACCGAAGAGTGAGGAACGTAAAAGCAGGGAGAAATTTTGTATTTGAAAATAAATCGTCTATATTTATATGAATAAATGTTCATTTTTGTGTAACGTGGTGTGTAATAAGCTTTGGAATATGTGATGTTATAATCTGAATGTGTCACCTTGATATTCCTATGTTGAAGTGTGATAGTGTTTGGTCCCCCCCACTGCCATGTGATGGTGTTTGGATCCCCCCTCAAGGTGTGATAGTGTTTGGACCCCCTCAGTGTGATGGTGTTTAAAACCCCTCCCCCCATGTGATGATATTTGGACCCCGCTTCCCACCGCCCGCGTGCTGGAATTTGGAATTCCCCAGTGTGATGGTATTTGGAAAAAGGCTTCAAGGAAGCCATCCGGGCTAGCTGATGTTGTGAGTGTGGGGAGTTCATGGTGAGTGTATTGCCCTTTTAAGAAGAGATATCAGAGAGCTTGTTCTCTTTCCGGACCACGTGAGAACTCACAAAGATAGTCATCTGCAAACCAAGAGGAGCCTTACCAGAAGACCCTGGGCAGCCTGATGCCCTGGCCTGACTTCCAGCGTTCAGAACTGGGGGAATGTCTGTTGCTTTAAGTCGCCAAGTCTACAGTATGTGGTTACAGCACCTGAACAGACTTATGTGTGGGCGACCCCTGGGTTTCTGTACCGGGCCTCTTCCTTTCAGCTGTTCACTATATGTAATAGTTGTCATCCCCTATTTCCAACTTATGTGAAATATGTTACAAATAAAATCAGAGGTGTGTTTGTAACTGCACAATCAGGCTCTTCTGTTCAACTTTTCCTTCTGCAAAAGCTACTTTTGAGAATACCTGTGTCTCGTTATGACAGCTTTGTGGAATGTATGACCACATGGGTTAGGTCAGTCAGTATAAGTGAGAAATCCAAAATTGCGAGGGGTGAACATTATACAGGATAGTGCAACATCTAACTTCCAATTTAACCCTCCTTTCAGATATGTAAAGGAAGCATTTAAAAGTCACCATGTGGAGCAAATGGGAGAGCAGACAGCACAGAGAAGGCTCCTGGAGAGGCATGCTCTTTTCCCTTCCCCTTCTAGTCACACGTCCACACCTCTGCCCTGTTGATTCCTCTGCTGTCTGTCAGGCTGGCTCTAGGTCTCCAGGAATACACCTGAAGGGTGGGAGGAGCAAGAGGATGCCCTGTCCACACTTACATATTTTCACCATCTCACCTTATTGCTAGTGCATGTCTTGTTTCTCTTGGTGGTTTCAGGAGTGCACGGGGATGGCGGTACACTGCCAAATCAAGCCAACTTGGAACTGGGAATAAGAATTGCTTTATTCCTAGTCAGAAATCCTCGTGTGGTCAGGCTCATTCATAAAACTCTCCTTTAGCATCTAGAGGCATTTCAGAGGACATTGTTACCTGGGTTTTAGGGCAAAACCCCTGGCTCTGTGCAGTTCCAAAAGACCAGGCTCTGCCACCCATCCTAAAACACCAGTGAAGGAGACAAGCCGTGGCGAGGGGCAGGAAAGGATCTTTAGTCAGTGCAGCCAGACTGGGGACAACTGAAAAGGGTTCAAAATCTGTCTTCCAGGAGCTGACAGAAGTTTGGGAGCTTTTAGAAAAAGAGAACAAAGGGCAAGGCCTGGGGTTTCCATAGCTGAGGGATTTGCGTACTGGCAGCATCCATTACCCTGGTCAGGGCATGGTCTAGTCAAGCAGTATCTCAGGACTGGTTCTGTCAGGTCCTGGGAGAGCACTCACCCTTCCGGGGGGAAATGAGGAGGTGATGACTCCTGCTTTGGAGGGAGCCTCAGTTCCCATTATGGGGTAGTCATTTGCTCTTGGTGGGTGGCCTTATCATCGCGTGGTCTGCAAGGCTCTTCTGGAATCCAAGGTGGCTGCAAGTTTAGGACAGTGACATCAGGCTTGTAGACCTTGTAGGGGATCTGGAACCAGGAATTATAAAAGCCGGTAATTAGGTATTGTGTCAGATACTTTTCTCGTTGCTAAGACAAAATACCTGATACCCAAGTTAAAGGAGGAAAGGTTTATCGTAGCCCACAGTTTGTAGAGGTTTCAGTTCATAATCAGTTGACTCCAAGGCAGGGTGGCATGGCAGCATGGCAGAGGGGCATCGGTGAAGAGAAACAGCTCATGGTGGGCAGAAGGCATCAAAGCAGCGAAGTAGTGAAGAATTAGGAAGTGGCTAGCAGCAAGTGACAGCAGCAGCCCTCTTTCTATCCCTTATGTTCTATCCAGGCTACATGCCCTTAGGGCAGGTAACTCTCACACCCAGAGTGAGCCTTGCTATTATCCACACCCAGAACTATGCCAAACCAATCAATTGACTAATTTAGTAATCACCCACCCTTGACCCCAGCATTACACACTCTAGATCCAGCCACCTCTAGAAAGCCCCACATATGACCACAGAAGACTTTGGGGGGACATCTAGACACAAGCCATAACAGATTTCCCTGAAAATCCTGAAAATCTACTACTCTTACCTTCAATCTTGAAGGGGGATGAGATAGGTTAGGTAAATGAAGGGCTAACACATCTTTATGTGATTCGCCTGTACTGAGCAGGAACCAGACCCCACTTTTTCATGGAACTTCAGTATGATGACTTAAACTCTTTGGGGAAAGATACCTAGCAGGGAAACGGCTGGGTTATATGGAATTTCTCATTTCAGTTCTTTGAGAAACCTCCATACTGATTTCCATAATGGCTATACCAACAATACAGGAGACTTCCTTTTCACCACAGCCACACCAGCACTTGTTATTGTTTGATTTCCTAATGATCACCATTCTTTCTGGAGTAAGATGGAATATAAGAGTTGTTTTAATTTGCATTTCTCTAATGGCCGAAGATGTTGAACATTATTTCATAGATTTGTTGACTATTTGTATTTCTCCTTGTGTGAAGTGTCTGTTCATTTATCTTGCCCATTTCTTGACTGGGTTTTTAATTTTAGGTGGTTCAATTTTTTGAGTGCTTTGTATATTCTAGATTTAATCTTCTGTCTGAGGAGTAAATGCCAAAAATTTTTCCCCATTCTGTAGGGAAAAAATTCTACTGATTTTTTTTTTTTGCTGTAAACAAAAATTCTTTTTCTGTAATATCATTTGTTGATTCTTACTGCTATTTCTTGTGTGATTGAGGTTCTGTTTAGGAAATCCTTTGCTACACCTATGTCTTCAGATGTTTAACTTATTTTATCTTCCAGAAATTTTAATGTTTCTGTTTTAATGTTCAGATCTTTGATCCATTTTAACTTTAATTTAGTACACGGTAAGAATAAGGGTACAGTTTCATTCTTCTCCAAACAGATAATCAGTTTTCCCAACACTGCTTGTCGAATAGGCTGTCTTTCCTCCAACATATGCTTTTGGCCCCTTTTGTCAAAGATCAAATAGTTGATTATGTCTGAGGATGTTTCTGTACCCCCAATTCTGTTCCATTGATCCACATGTCTGTTTTGGTTCCAGCACCGTACCATTTTTTTTTATCACTATTGCTTTGTAGTATAGCTTAAAATCAGGTATTGTTAGGCCACCTACTTTCCTCTTATTGCACAAAAATACTTTTGCTATTCTGGGTCCCTTCTGGCTTCATATGGATTTTGGGGTTTTTTTTTTAGATCTATAAAGTATGGTGTTGGCATTTTATTGGAACTGTATTGAACTTGTATAGCAGTTTTGGAAATATCACCATTTTGACAATATCGGTTCCACCTATCCAGGAGCAGGGGACATCTTTCCATTTTCTCATGTCTTCTTCAATCTCCTCCTTCAGAATACTGTAGTTTTCTTTGTAGAGGTCTTTCACTTCTTTGGTTAGGTTAATTTCTAGATATTTCATTTTTCATGGAGATACTGTAAATGGTATTGTTTTCATAATTTCTTTCTCATCCCATTCTTTGTTGGTGTACACAAATGCTAATAGTTTTTGTGTATTGATCTTGTATCCTGCTACTTTGCTGAATTTGGTCATTAATTCTAAGAATTTTTTGGTGGAGTTATTTGGGTCTCCTACGTAGAGTATCACATCATCTGCAAATAATGATAAATTGAGTTCTTCCTTTCCTATATGTACCCCTTTTATTTCTTTCTCTTGCTAAATTGCTCTGGCTAATATGTCAAGTGCTATGTTGAATAGAGGAGGTGATAGTGGGCATCCTTGTGTTGTTCCTGAATTTAGGGGGGAATGCTTTTCATTTTTCCCCATTTAGTATGATGCTCACTATTGGTTTGTCATAAATAGCATTTATCATATTCAGGCATGGTCATTCTATACCTGTTTTCCTCAAGGTTCTTATCATGAATGGATGTTGGATTTTGTCAAAAGCCCTTTCTTCATCTATTGATATGCTCATGTGGTTTTGGACCTTGCTCCTGTTTATGTGATGTATTACATTTATTGAACTTATGTATGTTGAACCATCCTTGCATTTGTAGGATGCAACCTACTTGGTCATGATGTATCATCCTTTTGATGATGTGCTGCATTCTATTTGCTAGTATCTTTTTGAGGATTTATGGACCTATGTTCATCAAAGAGATTGGCTTATAGTTTTCTTTTTCATTTTGGTCTTTATTTGGTTTGGGGATCAGGGTGACACTGGCTACCTTAAATGAATTTGGGAGTACTCCGTCATTTTCAATTTATTTGAAAAACTTGAGGAGTATTGGTGATACACCATCCTTAAAGGTTTGTAGAATTCAGTAGTGAATCAGGTCTTGAGCTTTTTTAGGTAGGCAAATTTTTTAATACAAATTTTATTGGTACATTTTAGATATACATAATGATCACATTTATCATAGGGATTTTGTACCAGTACCTGATGTATTTTGATTTTCTTTTTTTCCCTTATCCTTTCCCTCCCTTTGATTCTTCCTCCCCTCCTTATTTATGACAGCTTTGTTTCCATTTTTCCATCTTTTTCATTTCCTTTTCCCTTCCTTCCTTTCCCCCTCCCCCAGTTCTCCTTCCCCTTTGAACACTTTTTTCCTATTTCACAATATCTATTTTATTGGTCCTTATTTACACTTTTGGTTTCTCATACCAGGGAAACAATGCAATACTTACTCATGTGTGTCTGATTTATTTCACTTAAGAGTATGTTCTTGAGGTGCGTCCATTTACCTAGAAAGGTCTCAAGTTTATCCTTTTTTATGACAGAGTAGTACTCCATTGTATGAAAAAAACCATATCTTTATCCATCCATTGACTGATGGGTATTTGGGTTGTTTCCAAGATTTTGCTGTTACAAACTGTGTTGCTATAAACATGGGCACACATATATTGCTGTGGTTCGATGCTTTTAATTCTTTTAGGAAAATACTAAAAAGGGGACTACCTGGGTCAAATGGGACCTCTAGTTGTAGTTTTTGAGGAATCTCTATATTAATTTCCACAGAGATTGTACCAATCTACACTTCCACCAACAGTGGAGGAGGGTTCCTTTTTCCTCACAGTTCCACCAGCATTTGTTATTGGTTGATTTTGTGATAATAGCCATTCTTTGATGGAATCTCAGCATTGTTTTAATTTGCATCTCTCAAATGACCAGCGATGTTGAACATTTTTTCATGTATTTATTTGCCTTTTGTATTTCTTCATCTGAGAGGTGTCTATTCATTTCAGACGCCCATTTTTGGATTGGGTCTTTGAATTTTGGGGGGTCTGATTAGGCTTTTAAATTCTTTATATGTTCTGTGTGTTCTAGATGTCAGACCTTTGTCTGAGGAACAGTTGGCAAAACTTTTTCCCACTCTGTGAGTTTTGTCTTCACTCTGTTGGTGATTTCTTTCGCTGTGCAAAACTTTTTTAAAAGATGAGATCTGATTTGTTGATTCTTTGTATTCTTTCCCACGTGGTCTGAGTTTTGTTCATAAAGTCTTTGCCTGTGTTACAGCAAAAGATCAAACCATCTAGAAACCAAGCACTGCACTTGGAGAGTTGGAGAATCAGTTTATTAAATCAGTGTCCCCAGACTGGCTGCTCGCCCAGAGAATCCGAGGCCCTGAGATTAGAACTGCTGCTCCTTTTAGAGACTCAGTGGCTGCACTGTTGGCAGCTGCTAATCGGTTCACAGGTTATGGATATTTGCAGATGGTGGGAATTGCTAGGGAAATTTACACAGCACAGGAGCTGCTAGGAAAGTTACATAGCAGGGGAATTCCTGGGATATTTACATGGCACACGGTGTTCCTGGTGGGAAACTTACAAGAACATAACAAGCACATTTTATTAGAACATTTGTCAACCCTTACAGCCTCGAGTGGACCTTGGGACAGGCTGATCCTACAGAAGTAGGACACCAACAAAACATTTCACAACCAAGCAGGAACTTACAGAAATATTTTACATCTGCAAAAGAATTTGTAGTTTTGATGGAATACAAATTCACATGTGTGCAGAAACAGAATAAAGCTCCTGACTGGCTTTTGTTAAAGGGATGTCTTGGGATTTCCTCTTCACCTACACCTATGTCTTCAAGAATTCTACCTATTCTATCTTCCAGCATGTTTAGTGTTTCTGTTTTAATATTTAGATCTTTGATCTATTTTGATTTTAGTTTAGTGCATGGTGAGAGACATGGAAATAGTTTTAGTCTTCAGCATGTGGAAAGTCAGTTTTTCAATCACCATTTATTGAAGAGCCTATCTTTCTTCCAGTGAGGATGTTTGGTCCCTTTGTCAAAGATGAGATGATGGAGTATGTTTGGGGTTGTTTCTGCGTCTTCTAGCCTGTTCCATTGATCCTTGAATCTGTTTTTTTTTTGCCAGTACCATACTGTTTTTATCACAGTAGCTTTGTAGTATAATTTCAAGTCAGGGATTGTGATGCTCTCTGCATTGTCTTTGTTGCCCAGAATTGTTTTTGCTATTCTTTGTCTCTTCTGGTTCCAGACAAATTTTAGGATTGTTTTCTCTGATTCTGTGAGGTATACTACTGCTATTTTGATTGGGATTGCATGGAATCTGTATAACAATTTTGGAAATATGGCCATTTTGCTGTATTTGTTCTTCCTACCCAAGAGGAATGTATATCTTTCCATTTTCTGTTATCTTCTTCAATCTCCTTTTTCAGAGATCTGTAGTTTTCAATGTAAAGTTCTTTTGGTTTTGGTATCAGGGTAATGCTTGCTTCCAGGAATGACTTTGGAAGTATTGCTTCCCTTTCAATTTCATTAAAGAGTCTGAAGAGTAGTGGAATTAGATCTTCTCTAAATTTCTTGTAGAATTCAGCAGTGAATCCATCAGGACCTGGGCTTTTCTTTGTTGATAGGTTTTTAATTACCTCTTCAATTTTATTGGCTGATATTGAGTTATTTAGAATTTTTATATTTTCTTGATTCAGCTTTGGTATTTCATATATATTGAGGAATCTGTCCATTTCTTCAGTGTTTTCCATCTTATTTGAGTATAGGTTCTCAAGGTGATTTCACTCTTTTCATTTTTCAATTGCATGCATTTGAGTCTTTTCTTTCCTTTTTTATAAGTTTGGCTAGAGGTTTATCAATTTTATTTAGTCCTTCAAAGAACCGACTCTTTGATTTGTTAATTCTTTGTATTATTTTCTTAGTATCAATTACATTCATTTCAGATCTGATATTTTTAGTTTCCCCCCCATGAGAGCTTTGGGCTTGATTTGTTCTTCTCTTTCTAGAAGTTTGAGCTTCAACATTAGGTTGTTTATTTGAGCTTGTTCTGTTTTTCCTGATGTGGGAGTTTATCGCTACGAATTTCCCTCACAGTACTACTTTCATTGTGTCCCATAAGTTCTGGTATGTTGTATTGGCATTATCATTTAATTGTAGAAACCGTCTAATTTCTTCTTTAATTTCATCTGTGATGTATTGTTTGTTCCAGAGGGTGTCGTTTAATTTCCATGTGTTTATGTAGTTTTTATGGTTTCTTTTGCAAGTGATTTCCAATTTCATTGCACTATGGTCTGATAATATAATATGCGTGGGATAATTTCAATTCCTTTGCATTTGCTTGAGCATGTTTTATGAACTAGTATGTGGTCTATTTTGGAGAACGTCCTGTGTGCAGCTGAGAGGAATGTGTTTCTGATGTTGTGGGGTGGAACACTCTGTAGACATCTACTAAGTCCATTTGTTCACATATTTGGTCAGTTCTGATATTTCTTTGTTGATTATTTTTCTCCACTTGATCTGTCTATTCATGAGAGTGGGGTACTGAGGTCCGTCATTACAGTTGTGTTAGTGCTTAGTTGATTTTTCATGTCTGTTAATATTTGTTTATGTAATTGGGTGTGCTAGTATTTGGGACATATATATTTATAATTGTTATTGCTTCTTCTTGAACTATTCCCTTTACAAGGAGGTAGTGGCCTTCTTTCTCTCTCTTGATCAGTCTTGTCTGGAAGTTTACTTTGTTTGCACATAGAATAGCTACCCCTGCTTTTTTCTGGGTTCCTGTCACATGAAATATTGTTTTCTATCCTTTGACTTTCAGTCTATGAATTTCTTTCCGAGTTAAGTGTGTTTCTTGTATGCAGCATATTGTTGGATCTTGTTTCTTGATCCATTCTGTCAGTCTGTTTCTTTTGATCGGTGAATTGAGACCATTTACATTGATGGTTACAACTCTTATGCATTGATTTATCCTTGTCATATTATTTTCTGGTTATTGGTTCCCTGTCTTTCCTCTCTGTTTAATTGTTTGCCTTGCCTGGTGGATTCTTTTTATTGATGCTTTTGGAATTATGGACTTCCTTGTCTCTTTCTAGAATATCCTTCAGAACATTTTGGAGTATTGGTTTGGTGGTCACGAATTTCCTTGTGGAAGTGTCTTATTTCACTATCGATTTTGAAAGATAATTTTGCAGGGTACATCAATCTGGATTGGAGGTTGTTTTCTTTTAGGACTTGAACTACTTCATTCCAAACTCTCCTTGACTTAAGGGTTTGTATTGAGAAGTCTGCTGTGATTCTGATGGGCTTCCCTTTATAGATGATTTGTTTCTTTCTCTAATAGCTTTTAATATGCTGTTCTTTGTTGAATTTCTAGAATCTTGATTATTATATGTCTTGGTGTAGATTTATTTTGGTCATGGCTAGTTGAGGTTCTTTATGCCTCAATTATCTATATGTCAAATTCATTTCCCATGCTTGTGAAGTTTTCTGCCATTAGTTCTGCAAACAGGTTTCTTATGTAATTTGCACTGTCTCCTGCTTTTTTGTTGACTCTGATCAATCTTATGTTGTTCTTCTTTGCATCATCTTGCAGCTGTTGGATTGATTTTTCATGGTCTCTTGCTATTTTTAAGAAATATTTCTTTTTGTGATCACTAATCACAATCATGTCTTCTACATCAGATATTCTGTCTTTGTGACTCTGTTGACTGTGTACACTTTCAACTGAGTTTTTAATCTCCTGGATATCTGTTTGGATCTGTTTCAAGGGTTCTATTTCTTTCTTGAGTTCGGTGTTCATATTTTCCATCATTTTCCTAAAGTCCTGTATTTTTTTTAATCTGTGTCTTCTCTAAATTCACTGAGCAAGCCCTTCATTGTGATCATGATCTCTGTTTTTACCTGTGTGATTATTATTTTTTTTTTTACTTCTGCTGCTATCATTTCTGAAAATTCATGTGTTTGGCTTCTGATTTCCTCTATTTTGTTGTCCCTTGAACTTGTCCTGGGTGGGCTGGATGTCTAGGGTTGCATTTTGCTTCTGTATCTCGTCATGTTCTATTTTTAAAAATTTTTAATTTGTTTTCTGTGTCGATGCTTGTAGATTGCTTATGGTAGGTAGTTTTATCACAAGGACCAAGGCTTCCTTAGGAAATGTCTGTTCCTCAGAGATGTCTTCTAGGTGTAGATGGCTCTTGGCCTTTATGTCTGTTCCAAGATCCTACCTTCCCAGTTTATTAGGGATGAGAAGTTGCTATTTATTTGGTTCAGTACTTAGTCTTTTGCTGTAGAGCAATTGAGAGGCGGATCAGAGGGAGAGACACACTGAAGGACTTGGAGTCCACATTGAAATTTGGATGCAGGGGTGGCTGGGGATCTGAGAAGGAACTCAGATACCAGATCCCAGTTATTCTATTTTTTTATTAGCAATGTAATGCAAATACAATTTCAGGAAAACATGTAGGCTGATCATTAATTTCTGAGTGAATATGTTAAGCTATCTGTCAGTATTGGTAAGTTCAAAAACAACATGTCATCTCCTAGTTAGTAAGAAACATATAAGTATAGCATGTAGCTTCTAGTAAATGAGGAATCTGTTCTCAACACAGCCTGCAAGTGATCAGTAACTCCTGGAACAATACATGGAAGAGTCCTTGTGTGCAGAACACCTTCTCCTCAGCTGATCCAGTTTGCCAAGTCAGTCAGGCATACAATTCCTGGAGTCACGGCTCTGTGCAGCCTGGTCTCCAACAGTCTTTTGATACCAGACTATTATTGATTGTGACCCTAGATAATAACAGTGTTGTCATACTATGGAGAACAATTGATTGCAACAGGTATGACACTAGCTATAGTAGTACAATTAGTGATAACAGTAGCATCAAACACATAGTCTAGAAACTGCCAAACTATGGTAACTATTAATTTGGTACCTTTAACCATAGGAGCAAGATCTACAGTTACATAACAGAATGCAATATAAACCAGGGACTGGTATGCAGTGTGTTTCCCCTTAGCAGAGAAGTTTTACCTTGTG